>NW_021028384.1:597214-621567 GCF_004153795.1 Camellia sinensis | reverse complement strand
AAAGCACACCCTAAAAACACGTGTGAATGTAATTTCAAAATTGAAAAAAATGATGTTCGTTTTAATAGTACCTAAACTAATTGTTTTGTTTAGTTCAACAGTGACAAAAAATAAGAATGATATTCAGTTCAACAGTACTGACTATTTGCATTAATGTTAGGAACCTATGTATTGAACGAAAAGATTATGTTCAGTACTGTATTATTTGAACATAATTCTAACAATCAGCAAACCAATACCGAACAGCTCGAACGAAACAAGAATGACCAAAAACGATCGAGAATGTCAATACAAGACAGATAAACTTACCAATGGAATGCCGATCTCACTAGAATGTTGTCCTCGTCCTCCATTACTCTACACAGTGAAATAAGTGATGAAGTATACGTTATACTTGAAGCAAAACTTTCAAGTTCAATAGCGTTGATGATTGTGATGAAGATGACACAATCATGATTTAAGATAATTATGAAAGATAATAGATTTAGGGTTTATGTTGGTTGGTTATGAAAAGTAATAGTTTAGGGTTAACAAACATGGAATTCGTATAATTGGAGTTGGAGTGGGGTGGGGTGGGGTGGGTGGGGTGGGGGTGGGTCCAATATTATAGAGTATTGGTTCTTATTGGTAGGTGAATGTTCCATTTAATAATGTCTTTTAATGTAATTTTACTTTAGGTATAATTGTAATAAAAAAAAAAATGATAAAAGGGGGGTCTAAAAAATTTTGGCAAGTGCTAATAGCAACACTCTTAATAAATGAGAAGGGTTAAGTATTACAATTTTTAGTTTGAATGGATGATGTGATATGAGACAATAGTTTAGAAGGACAAAATGTAATTTACACTAAATTTAAATACTAGAATCCAAAGAAACTTGTCAAAATAAACAGCATTTGAGTTGAAAGCTCCCAAACCACGTCATAACCAAATTAAAGCTCTTCAAAAAGTGTAAAAAGACAATTCTATGCCCAAAATAATAAAATTTGCCAACAATCGACTCAAATCAGTGCAAAGCCATTAGAAACTCACCCAACAAAATGATGTTTTTAAAACAACACCCCCCCCCCCCCCCCCCCCCCCCCCCCCCCTCTCACTACAAAAGCATGACTTCTATTCATCCTATGAAAAAAAAAATAAAAACCCATAAAAAGTTTTTCTAATTTACTCCAATGACATGTCAAGTTTCGTATTCAATTGTAATTTGTTACAAACTTAATCATTTAGATGAATTTTGAATTTTAAATTATAATTTTTCTCTTATTAAATCATTTTGAACTGCTCGTAAAAATCTATAAAAGTTTGTTCTACATATCACCAGATGCCCATCAAACGTGCATTAGCTTCTCCATAAGCCTAGAAAACCCAATCAGTTAGTGAAGTTGTGGTAAAAGGGTTTCTGGTCGCAAGTAAATAATAATAATAATTCAACTTTTGCAGTTTAGTTAGATTTTAAACATCAATGCACTGTTGTGTGTTGCAATTAAAACGATGAGAAAAAAGGTTTGATGAGATGATTACTAAAGGAGGTAGGAAGAGGAAGATTGGTTGATTGCTTTAGGGCCCTCTAATTAGGTTTGTTTGTGATTGAGATGAGAATGAATCAAATTGCATGTGGGCGTGACATGGCTTAACTTAAACATCACTCAAAGTGTAGCATGCAAACAAAAATGTCCTCAGAATTATTGTCTCTATTGAAATGATATGTTAGTTTTCAAAGCCCCCCTTAACAATAATAAAGTTGGAACTCCCAATCTTATATCCCACGCGCATTCCACGTGTTAAATACATAAACCACTAATCTTATTTAGGGTAATGCTAGGGACACCAAATTTTCTACCAAACAAATAACCAAATGTCTCACATGGGGTGGGGTCCGCAATTTTGTGGGCCCCACACCTATGTGAGACATTTGGTCATTTATTTGGTTAAAAATTTGGGATTTCTAACATTTTCCATCTATTATATATTTATATCTCTCTAGGGTAGGGTGTGTGTGTGTTTACTGGGCATTCAAAGCTCACGGCGTATCATGCCAGGTGACGAAGCCGGAACTCATAGCTGGAGACAACGAGCCCGAAACTTTTGAAGACTTTTGGCTATCCTAGAAAAATTAGAAGTTTCTTTTTGGATGTTTTGTAAAGACTCATTTGAAAATTTAAGCTTTCTTTTGGGATGTAATGTACTGGAACCATCTTTTGAATTATATACATATTGTGGTTGTTATGTATTTATATTTTATGTTTGAACCTTACTGTTGCTTATGAGACCTTGTGTCAATACCTTTTAAGATCTGTCAAAAGGGTAGTACGCTGCCTAAGAAAGCTGGACTTAGAAGGGAGGCTAATTTGACTCCTCCGGCGATCTAAGATCTTACTTGGTTATTGACCATAGGACTCATTAGTGACTCTCCCTTGACTGCAACCTATAGTGTAGAATCGGGGCGTCACAAAAGGTGTGATTAAATAACATACATCACACAAAAAAAGTGTGATCTTTATCTGTTTTTGTAGTAGTGTGATGAGTGATTTGAAATGTTGCATTCTGGAACTATATGCAACCTCCCAGCCTACTACACAAGGGTCATGGTACCTCCGCCAGTTAGTTGCTATGGGTGGAATAGGATGACCAGGCTCCAAAATGAGCTACAATATATATATTAGAATGTATAAAAATGTTGTCGTTATTAAGAAATTTGTCGTTATAATATACAAGAATGTACAAAAATATTAGAATGTACAAAAATATTAGAAACCAATACTGGAACAAAATGGTTGTTGTTGACAAAGCCAATACATATCTCCTTGCGAGAGGCAACAGATGTCGGTATTGACCTAAGAGGGAGAAATGTCAAACATTGGTGTATAGACAAGTGGACCAAAATGACTTGGTAGAAAGACGATATAAGATGACCCATGTCAGGCATCGTCATCCATCGGTCCAACCTAGGGTTTGGTTCAAAATATGCCAAGATGTTGGTCAGGTCATTGATTCTCTCTTGTAAAACAATCAAAGACTCACCTCATGAGTAACAAATTCATTACTATAATTCATTACAAGTTCTGAATCAACCTTACTGCCTCTAGTCGAAGCATCACCCTGAAAACATGTGTGAATGTAATTTCAAAATTGAGAAAATGATGTGTATTTCAACAGTCTCGAAACTAATGGTTTTGTTCAGTTCAACAGTGACAAAAATAAAGATGATATTCGATTCAACAATACTGACTATCTGCATTAATGTTCGGAACCTTTGTATTGAACGAAAGGATTATGTTCAGTACTGTATTACTGAACATAATTCTAACAATCAGCAAACCAATACCGAATAGCTCGAACGAAACAAGAATGACCGAAAACGACCGAGAATGTTAATACAAGACAGATAAACTTACCAATGGAACGCCGATCTCACTAGAATTGTTGTCCTCGTCCTCCATTGCTCTACACAGTGAAATAAGTGATGATGTATACGTTATACTTGAAGCAAAACTTTCAAGTTGATAATGGTGATGAAGATGACACATTCAAGATCTAAGATGATTATGAAAAATAATAGATTTAGAGTTTATATTAGTTGGTTATGAAAAGTAATAGGTTTATCAATAGCGTTGATGATGGTGATGAACATGACACATTTAGGATTTAAGATAATTATGAAAAATAATAGATTTAGGGTTTATGTTGGTTGGTTATGAAAAGTAATATGTTTAGGGTTAACAAACATGGAATTCGTATAATTGGAGTTGGAGGTGGGGGTGGGGGTGGGTGTCCAATATTATAGAGTATTGGTTCTTATTGATAGGTGGATGTTCCATTTAATAATGTCATTTAATGTAATTTTACTTTAGGGTATAATTGTAATAAAAAATAATAATAAAATGGGGGGTCCAAAAAATTTTGACATGTGCTAATAGCAGCACTTTTAATAAATGAGAAGGGTTAAGTATTACAATTTTTAGTTTGAATGGATGATGTGACATGAGACAATAGTTTAGAAGGACAAAATGTAATTTACACTAAATTTAAATACTAGAATCCAAAGAAACTTGTCAAAATAAACCGCATTTGAGTTGAAAGCTCCTAAACCACGTCATAACCAAATTAAAGCTCTTCAAAAAGTGTAAAAATGACAATTCTATGCCCAAAATAATAAAATTTGCCAACAATCGACTCAAATCAGTGCAAAGCCATTAGAAACCCACCCAACAAAATTGATGTTTTACAAACCAACAACCCCCCCCCCCCCCCCCCCCCCCCCCCCCCCCCCCCTCCCCCCCCCCCCCCCCACCCCCCTCTCACTCAAAAGCATGAACTTCTATTCATCCTATGAAAAAAAAATTAAAACCCATAAAAAGTTTTTCTAATTTACTCGCAATGACATGTCAAGTTTCGTATTCAATTGTAATTTGTTACAAACTTAATCATTTAGATGAATTTTGAATTTTAAATTATAATTTTTCTCTTATTAAATCATTTGAACTGCTCGTAAAAATCTATAAAAGTTTGTTCTACATATCACCAGATGCCCATCAAACGTGCATTAGCTTCTCCATAAGCCTAGAAAACCCAATCAGTTAGTGAAGTTGTGGTAAAAGGGTTTCTGGTCGCAAGTAAATAATAATAATAATTCAACTTTTGCAGTTTAGTTAGATTTTAAACATCAATGCACTGTTGTGTGTGCAATTAAAACGATGAGAAAAAAGGTTTGATTGAATGATTACTAAAGGAGGTAGGAAGAGGAAGATTGGTTGATTGCTTTAGGGCCCTCTAATTAGGTTTGTTTGTGATTGAGATGAGAATGAATCAAATTGCATGTGGGCGTGGACATGGCTTAACTTAAACATCACTCAAAGTGTAGCATGCAAACAAAAATGTCCTCAGAATTATGTCTCTATTGAAATGATATGTCTAGTTTTCAAAGCCCCCCTTAACAATAATAAAGTTGGAACTCCCAATCTTATATCCCACGCGCATTCCACGTGTTAAATACATAAACCACTAATCTATTTAGGGTAATGCTAGGGACACCAAATTTTCTACCAAACAAATAACCAAATGTCTCACATGGGTGTGGGGTCCGCAATTTTGTGGGCCCCACACCTATGTGAGACATTTGGTCATTTATTTGGTAAAAAATTTGGGATTTCTAACATTTTCCATCTATTTATATTATTATAGCATTAATGATTAATATCTATGTGTTTGTGCCACTTTATTATAATTGTTAATATAAGAAATAAAGGTTGCAATGCACACTTATCACTGTTACCTGAACATTCCAGCCCAGGGATTTAACACAACCCCTACACACTCTTGTTAATTTTCTTTTTTTCTTTTTTTTTTCTTGTTTTTTTTCCTTTATATTTTAAAAAATGTTTGAGATCATAATAAAATTCACCCAATTTCATCATAATGATATAGAATAATTGATGTAAACTTTTGATTGTCACATACTCAATTTCACTACATACTCTTGATAATTTTCTTCTTTTTCCATTTTTATTTTTATTTTTTTGAAAAATGTTTGAGACCCTAATAAAACTCACACAAATTCATCACATAGATATGGAATGATAGGTGTAAAATTTTAATTTGTCACATACTCAATTATGTGGGGCTCCATTTCCTTATAGCATTATTAGAGGTATATTAGGTATATTAGGGAATCTCAAATATGAATTTCTAGTATTCTTCTTCTTCTTCTTCTTCTTCTTTTTTTTTGGGGGGGCAGAGATTAATTATTTTTTATTCTTTAAAATATATGATTTATGTTATTTTAATCTCCAATATTAAATATATATGAAAATATTATAAATTTATTGATTTTAATATAAAGTGCTTTAAATACAGTGACAAAGTGTATCTTTTTTTTATTTTTATTTTTTAGTATTTAATCTTCTTCTTGTGTTCCAAGGGTTCTTGTTAGCAGCACTTATATTACACTGTATCAATTTAGTCTATATTCTATAAAAAATATTTGGATTTGGTCTTCCAATTTGACTCTATCCGTAGATACCGTCAAATTCAAGAGTATGTGTATATACAATTAAGAAAATTATAATTTTGGTTCTCAAAGTATGCCATATGTGTTAGTTTGGTCCATAATGTTTAAAGGATTTGATTTCTTTTAAATTGTCATATCAACTTGAGAGAATGTTTGGACTTCATAGACCTATTTCAAGACAAATTTTGATAATCCAAACATTTCATTTTTTAAGACTCATTAAGAAGAATATTCATGCAAAAAATCAAGATGATTGGATATCAGGAATTATATATTTGAATTACATTAAATGGACGACAAATATAATTTTAAGAATAGCCATCCATTTTTTATAATACAAATTCAATTCAAACATATAGTTATCAATTTTCGATCATATTAATTTTTTGTATGAATATTTTACTCAATGAATCCTAAAAAGTATGTGATTCATATCACTGAAATTAGTCTCAAAATAGGCTTACGAAATCCAAACACTCTCTTAAGTTGAGGTGACCAACTTGAAAGATGACAAATTCAAGTTTAAATTGTGCCAATTTAATTCTCATTATATAAAAATGTTCAATTTGATCCCCCAACATTATGTCTCTCTTTGTGTCTAAACTAGGTGTAAAGCATGGAAACCATAACAGGAGAATTTATCGTAATTATGCTAAAAATTTAAGAATTATTGAATTTTCTCTAATCCACACAGAAAGTCTGTGTAATTTTACTCCAAACGAAAAAAGGAAAAAAAGGTAGTAAAAACAAAGACTGTGCGATGATCTAAATAAGTATATTTTTTTATCTTTTTACGAAAAGATGTGCAAAAAAGTAGAGATGTGATGTGATGAAAAAAAGATAAAAAGATAAATTATTTTTGAGTTGCCAAACTTGACCATAGTGTTTAGTTGATAAAAAATAAAATAAAAAATATGTTATATATACAGTTATCATACACCATTATAAAGAAATAATCATTCCGTAATAAAATTTAAAAAATTATCATTGCATTTGATTCTATCTCATTCCATGAAATCAAATAGAGCATAAATACGTAAAGCTTTGGTTCAAAGTTATATATCTAGTTGTCTAGAAGGGTCCCCTCTTGGTGGTTGCTTGCAGTAAAACAACTTGTACGAAATCAGAACCTAGTGGGTCTATTATTATTAAGATTATTGGTGGGATTTAGTAACAAGAATAACCCATCACTTAAAGGAAGTCTGAATTCACTCTCATTTTTATAGCTGATGGAAAAATGTGAAACTCATTTTCTCTTTTTCCACGTACGGTTTCACCTTTACCACAACAGAATTAAATCGGTTTAAATACAGTGAAGATTGTCCTACATTTTTGACATATATTAAGAATTTTAAAAAGCATCTTTATCAAATTAGTTATTTTCATATTTTAGGCAAAATAGTGAGTAAATAACTAAATTTACCTCTATCAAACTAGCTGTCATGGTAGTGATTTTGATTTTGGTAGTTTTGTCTCAACAAGTGTAGCTAGTGGTTTCACCTAATCAAACATTCAAAAAATATTACTTTTAATATTTTGAAATTAATTGTGTTGAGTTTATAAAAAAAATTCTAAATTAATGAATAAGTAAATAATAATAAAAAAAAACCTTCTAAGTCAAATTATAACAAAATTTTAATTAGTTTGATAAAGATACTCCTATACATCTTGAATGGAAGTCAGTGCTATAAAGCGTACGATATTTTAAATTTGCTTAACATGACCTTTAGAGCACGATTAAGGTACTAAGGCAAAGTTTGGGAACTTGTAAAAAAGTCAAAAAGTCAAAAAGTTACTCAAAAAGTTAAAACGTTAATATTATTCACCAAAAGTCAATAATTACGGCTGCACAACTCCCAATTCAAATTTTTCCCTACAAATCAATTTTTACAATTTTTTATTACACATTTTTTCATAAAAAGTCAAAAAATTAACCCAAACATCCATATTTTCAACTTCAATTTTTTAGTCTAAAAAGATAAAAAAGTACACTTATTTAGGACACCCCAAACAACCCCTAAATATATTGTTTGTGATGAAAGTTATGAATGATGAAATTATGACGTATACCTAAAAATATGTATAACTAAAGTTATACCTTTTGTGAAGTTTTATGTTTTTTGTGAAAAAAAAAAGCTTATATTTTTTGTAATAAAAATTATGCATTTTATGATAAAAATTTTGTTTTTTGCATAGGGTGCACGTAATAGCCTTTTCCTAAGAGTATCTATTTGTACCTCTTTTGGGTAGGGTTAAAAATGCCAATTTATTAGTTTATTGACTTATTTAACTCACATCACCTCTCTACTTTTTGCTAAGGGTGTAACTTGGGTGGGCTCAACACCAGCAACTCGAGGCCAGACTGAAACCTTTTAGGGGAAATTACCAGGAAGTCTTGTTTGAAAAGCGTGTAGTCTATTTAGTCTCATAACTTTTTATTTATACCCAAAAGTCCTATAACGTTATTATTATTATTCTCTGCCTCTCTTCTTCTTTGTCTCTTTTGCTATTTGCGTTTTCCGGCGATCGTTGACGGGTAACCATATCTTGCTTTTTCTCTTTCTCTTTCCGATAGATAGTCACCGGCGACCGACGACTACCATCGATTGGGATTCACCGGCAACCACCGACCGCCGACTACTTACTTCACGCTCACCAACAATAAAGAAGATATGTTTCCGACGAAGAAGATGAGTAGATTTACATCAGATTTATTGTAGATCTACATTAGATCCGGCTAGATCTAAACAAAAAATAGTTGCCGGAGTACAATCCTCTCTCTATATTCGCCTCTCTCCTTCGATCTCTTATTTTTTCTACATTTTCTCTGTTATACACTTCTCTTTTTTCTGTTCTAATGGAGAAAATTTTAAGTTTTGAACAAGTTATTTTCGAGTTTTAGTTACAGGCGGTGAAAATTGTAAAATTTTGTAGTTTCAAATTTTTTTGGTGCTGTGTAGATATACATCAGATTTGAGTAGATCTACATCAGATCCGGCTAGATCTAAACAAAAAATAGTTGCTGGAGTACAATCCTCTCTCTATATTCACCTCTCTCATTCGATCTTTTTTTTTTTTTTTTTTTATACACTTCTCTTTTTTTGTTCTAATGGAGAAAATTTTTAAGTTCTGAACAAGTTATTTTTGAGTTTTAGTTACAGGCGGTGAAAACTGTAAAATTTTGCAGTTTCAAATTTTTTTAATGCTGAAATGAATCATGGTATAAAACTTTAAAATTTTACAGTTTCATAACATGTTTTTCAGTTTGATTAATAAGAATAAATACTTAATAGATTTTTGCTTTCAAACTGTAATATTTTACACACAGACGATAAACCGATTAATAGATTTGGAATAATAAAAATCAGTAATTAAAATACTTTTAATTTCAAATACAAAAATTAACTTACAATTACAATCGTTGCAAATGCAAGGATCTTTAACAGGTTACAAACATAAGGGTTGATTCTCACTCAGAACTCTCAAGGTTGTTTGAAAACGAAGAATGCTTGAATGAATACATTTGATTACAATATATAGAAAATAAAACTAACTATGCAGCATGTGAATTGGTTGGTTGGTGAAAGCAGCTGGCAGCATTGGAGACTGAGCAGGCTGTCGGTTACTTTCGGCTGATTGATTGAACAGTTAAGCAGCTTTAACAAAAGTGATTAAGTGATCAGTAAAAGTGAACAGTAACTTTTACTATTCATTACTTTCGGTGGAACATGTGATTAAAGGAATCAACATAAATACAAATTGGCAACTTTTCTCAAAAGAGTATTGATTGAAGCTAATTTGTATCTATATGGAATTCAATGTTGATTAAAATGCATATGGATCCTGAGTATCTTGGAACTCTGGTCCATATGGGTCTTGATTAGTTGATTCTTGTGAACTGTCTGAACTGTCTTCTGAACTGGTCTTTTGGGCTGGTGCAGGCGGATCATCATCAGACGGTTCATCTTTTAATTGGGCTTGTGCCTGATCCATGAGGAGACGGGCCATTTGCAACAGTTGATCACTGGCTGATCTAGGTTTAACCTTGGGCTTGGATGGAGCAGCCTTTGATTTGTCTGATTTGGGCTTTGATTGAGTCTTGGGCTGAGTCGGAATTGCAAGAGCTTGGACTTAGCCTTGGACTTTGATTTATCAGTTGAGGATGCAATCTTGGACTTGGATGATTTAGGTTTGGAACCACTAGATGAGGGGCTTCCAAGGTTGATTGGAGGAAGGCTGGGACTTCCTTGAGAAATGGCAGCAGTTGGAATCTGCTGGGCTTTAATCATTGCAGGAGTATGAGCACATTGATTAATTAGGAATTCAGCTTGGACAATTTCAACAATGCGGTGAGGAGTGAACTTATCCCACCATTTAACAGAATGTTGACGGATAATTATATCATCAGAAATTCTATAATGCCATTTGAATATCCATGGAATTTTGTATTTGGATATGAAAATGAGCAAGAGTGGAAATTTCCTTTGATGAGGGATAAATGGGAAAACAGTAGCAAAATAGTTAATTTGTTCGATTAGAATATCAGGAAAGATATCTGGAATGGCGCCATAATGAGTCCACTATCTCAGAAACCAAGAAGGTAATTCTGATTTGAACTTTTATAGTGATCCCGGGTTTACCCTTGTTGTACAGTGATCCGGACATGTGTCCGTGGATGTTAGTAGTTGTTTATTATCTTGTTTGCATCCTTTTTACTTCGTATTTAAGTTATAGGATGTGTTGGGCAGGTTTGTTACAGGTTGGTTGAGTTTAGAAACCAAAACTAGTTGCCCAGATTTTGACCTGTCCGCTCGAGCGGGGGTGTTGGCGCTCGAGCGGGAATTTCACCCATCCAGTATTTTCTGTGCAGTGCTGGACGCTCGAGTGTGGTATTGGCCGCTCGAGCGGGGAGTTGGGAGCTCGAGCGGAGACCTGGTTCTGTAAAAGTTCTGGGAGTGTGTATCCGTCGCTCGAGCGGGATTGTTGGCGGTCGAGCGGGAGTCTGTGAGTGACGCTCGAGCGGGGTGTTTGACGCTCGAGCGGGTCGACTGGGTTTAAGTTCCGTGTTTTGACTTTTCAAATCACTTTTTCACTTTCTCTTCTCGCTCCTACTTTTCCAAAAACACCATTGTTGAGCCTCTCACTCTAGAACTCTACCTTCTCTCTAGGTTTTGATCTAGTAGGAGTGATTTGCTCACCTTTGGCCTTTACAAAAAAGTTTTTGATCGTCGAGGGTTACTTTTTAATCTGAAAATTTCGAGATTTGGAGCACGTTGGGTTTTGTCTTCTTCTCCCTTGGAGCTCCGAATTTGAGGTAGGGATATCCTACTCCTCTCTATGGATTTTGTCTTTAAATTTTGGTATTTTGAGATGTTGGGGTTGGTTTGGTAATCTTTGTAAATGAGTTAGCACTCTTTTGTTGTAACCAAGTGTTAACTTGGAAAGCTGTAAGCCCATAGGGCATTTGCTTTTGTTGTTAACATGTAATACTTTTGTAATGAAACTCTGATATATGGAAGAATGTGGTTATTTCTTATGTCAATGAATGTCTCATTTGATGGGTTTAATGTTATTATTTTGAGGGCGTTACAACTTTTGATCGAATTAAATGAACCAGGAGTGACTGAAGGTTTTATTTTGGTACAAGAAGATCTTAAACCAAGCATCAATGTAATCATGGTAACTGTATGGAATAGAGTGACCAGGTAATTCTCGAAGCTGATAAGGAGGACCCCATTCAGCTAAGGAAACAATGTTGTGAATATAAATAGAATGATACAAAACCTTGCTAGCAAAGGTTCGATCATAAATGGGTTTGATCAAAACGGATTGGTGATTAATAAGGATATCTTTATAGTAGGTGATTGATTTTTCTGGATGCATGGGAACAAAATGCCATCCAGGGCCAAAGAATGATTTAGCAAGATCAGAAACAGTGTGACTCTTGCGGTGACTAGACTCTTTGAAAAAGAGATTAGTGGTAGTTGATTTAACATAATCAGATCGAGCAGACCTGATTGGATTAGCAGGAAATTGAGTAATTGAAACTGCTTGGCTAGAAGAAGCAAAAGGATCAGTAGCCAAAGCAGAAGAGTAATTAGGTCTAGGAATGTTACCAAGGACTTGGTAACGGTTAATCATTTCAATGGGATGATATGGGGTTACTAGCTCCAAAGAAAGAATGAAATGAGGTTTATCAGAAGATGGGACCAAAGCCTTAGAAGGAGGCCTTGGGTGAGAATCCTGTTTAATCAAGAAACAAGGATTAGCAATAAAGATTAACAACCACTAAGAATATCAAGATATTGTTGATGATTATCTAAGCAGTTATAATAATTGGCAAGTAAATTGCGATGAGCTTGAATTTGGTGGTAATTGATGTATTGAGCACGTTTAGTAGTTTTTCTGGCTGATTTGAGGCGAGCAATACGATAGGCTAATTGGGTAATTAGGGTTTGATAATGGGTAATTTGGGATTTATGGTAGTCAATAAAGGGTGTAGCATTCATTATCCCTAACCCCCCTGTAAAAATTCTCGGGTAAGAAAATCAGGAAGGGAATTTTGACAACCAGGTAAATATTCAATATCAAAATAAAAAATACTTAAAATAGATTTCCAACGAGCAAAAATTTGCTTACTAGCAAGATTTTTAACATCTTTTTCTAAAACATATTTAGCAGATTTGCAATCAACATGAAGTAAAAAATTTTGATTTAAAATATCATCTTGAAATTTACTAATAAATAAAACAGTAGATAAAATTTCTTTTTTAATAGTACTATAGTTTAATTGTGCTTTATTCCAGACACCAGAGTGATAACAGACAATTTGTTCAGATGATTGAGAAGTGACTTTCTGAAGAAGAATGTCACCATAACCAATATCAGAAGCATCAGTTTGAATAATTTTGAAGGAATTTTCAGTAGGAATACCAAGACAAGGAAGAGACTTAACATATTGTTTGACTTGTTTAACAATAGCAGTATGAACAGAAGACCAAGGAGGAGGATTGTCCTTTAACCTATCAAACAAAGGTTGACAAGTTTTCCGAAGGTCCTTATAAAACTCAGCGATGTAATTAAGGGAACCTAAAAACCTTTGTAATTGGGTTTTATCAAGAATTTCATCAGGAAACTTAGACGCAAACTCAATAGAGCGACTAATGGGCAAAATGGTATTGTGGTGAATATCATAACCTAAAAATCTAACTTTAGTTTGAAACAATTTAATTTTAGGGGCAAAGATAACTAAACCATGACTTTTAATAGTGTAAGAGAATGCATTTAAATGTTTCCAATGTTCCTGAATTGAATTGGAGAAAATAAGTATGTCATCTATGTAAACAATAGAAAAATGACTAAATGGGTTAAAGATATCATTTATTATGTTTTGAAATTCACTAGGAGGATTTTTTAATCCAAATGGCATTACATTCCATTCATAGTGACCAAACGGTGTAGTGAAAGCAGTTTTATATCTAGGATAGATTTGAATTTGCCAAAAATCACTTTTTAAATCAAATTTACTAAAAATAATAGCTTGACTAAGTCTTTTAATCAAATCTTTTTTATTAGGAATAGGATATCGAATCCATTCAAGAACAGCATTTAATGGTTTATAATTGATGACTAATCGAGGAACACCTCGTTCTAATTCAGCATTTTTATTAACATAAAAAGCAGGACGACTAAGTCTTTTAATCAAATGTTTTTTATTAGGAATAGGATATCGAATCCATTCAAGAACAGCATTTAATGGTTTATAATTGATGACTAATCGAGGAACACCTCGTTCTAATTCAGTATTTTTATTAACATAAAAAGCAGGACAAGACCATGGTGGTTTACTTGGACTAATGATTCTATCTTTTAATAGTTCATTAATTTCTTTTTTATACATTTCAAGTAATGCATTCATTTGAATAGGTCTGGATTTGGTAGGAATTTGTCTTTCATGAAAAATTTTAATATAAGGTAAAGTAACTACATGCTTTTTCCTATGCCAGAATGCAGTAGGTAAAGTAGAACAAACAGTTGATTGTAATTTTAATTTGAATTCATTAATTTGAGAAATAATAACTGGATCAGTTAATTGTTGATCAATTCTTTTATAATTGATTTCTTCTTTAAGAAAATTTAAATGTCTAGTTAATCTATTGATTGTGTGAGAAATTGAATAATCTTTTAATTGATTTAATTCTAACATTTCAGGAGGAGACAAAAATTTAAATGTAACAGGTTGACCTAAAACATGAGTAGTTATCCCTTCACTAGATGTAGTAAATGGATATAGTAAATAAATAAACGGTGTACCTAAAATGATTTTATCAGTCATATTTTTAACTAAAACAAATGAGGTTTTGAAACAAATATTATTTTGACAAATATGAACTTTAGGTAATTTATATTTAATATGCATTTTACTACTATTAGCAGAGGTTAATTTCTCATGACATTTTTCATAATATTTAATAGGGAGTAAACATTCTTGAATACAATTTAAATAAGCACCAGTATCAATTAAAGCAATTAATTCAAACTCAAAATTATTGACAATTATTTTAATTTTGGAATACCATTTTTTAATATAAATTTTATTAATTAGGTTTAATCTTTTTTCTTCAAGATTGTGGGATTGGGGTGACCTATTATCAAATAATATTTTCTCAGGATTTGTGTGATGAGAATCATGTTCAGAATTATGGTCAGATTCATTAGGAGATTCATTAACATTTTCATGGAAATTATCTAGACTTTTATTAATTTTTAAGGTAATAATTTCATCTTCTAATGCTCTATCTTTATTCTGTAAATCTTTAATAGTTTGTTTAATCTGATTGATTTCATGTTGTAAATCTTGGAGAGTAATTTCTTTGTGTTTATTTTTAAATCCTTCTAAGGTTTTGGATAGACTAATGATTGGTTTATCAAACTTAGGTTTGAGATCACGATTGGTTAATAAGGATTTCAATTTTTCAGTATATTTCTTTTTTTAATGTTGAATCGTCTAATTGACTAATTAATTCAATAAGAGCAGATTCTTCTTGATTTTGTTTAGTACAAACATTGATTTGTTTAACTGGTTTACAACAAACATCATCACAGCCTAATTCAATATTAGTATCAGATTCCTCACTAGGTGAATGGTAATCAAAAGAAGTAGGATGATTATCAGAAGAGGAATTACTCATAGATTGGTTTAATTAAAAGATATCAAATAATTGGATTTTTGATTCATCATCAATTTAAAGTTGATTACCTTTATCTTTTAATTTTTGTTTTTCTTTACAAGTATTAGAATAATGACCTTTTTTACTACAGTTATAACAAGTAATATCTTTATTAGATTTAGATTTTGGATGTGATTTAGATTTATAATATTTCTTTTTTGGTTTAGTGTAGAATTTATCATTTGATTTGGAAGGTGAATAATTCTTTTTGTATTTATTAGAATATTTAGAATGTGATTTATGTTTATGTTTGGAGTATTTATGTGATTTCCTACGGGAAGGTGTTATAGGAGGTAGGCATATTGTTCACAGAAATTTTCTAATTCATATTTAGCTCTATGTTTATCATTATTAGCTTTTTGACTAAGTTTAAGATCAATACACATTTTTAATCATTCTTTTTGAATAGTGCTAATTATATCCCCATAAGTTAAATTATCATATTCAATAACACCAGTAAGTTGACTAAGAACATCTCTAATTTTGTGAGCAAATAAACTAGGTAATCCATTAATGAATTTTTCTTTCCAAAAAGATTTAGTACAGTCTTCTCTTAGCATAACTCTAGAGGTAAATACATCTTTATACCATCTAAAATCACTTAAGGTTGGACATGTAAGATTATTAAGTTGATCATGTATACGAGAATAAATATTAGTAGGGGTTCCTATGAATTGTCTGACTATGGTATAGATTAAAATATTAATACCATCAGGTTTGTAATAACCAATTGTTTCATCAAAGATTGGTAGATCATTTTCACCTTTTTGATTAGCATATAAAATGGATTCACGTTGATCTTCGGTAAGGTATTTAGGTCCGCTCGAGCGTACAACACCCCGCTCGAGCGCACAGACACAGGTTCACGCTCGAGCGTCCAAAGATCCGCTCGAGCGCCGGATGCACTCTTCCAGAATTTTCTGCAGACGACAAAAATGCTGAGAGAAGGAAATTCACGCTCGAGCGTCCCAACTGCCGCTCGAGCGGAAAGGCAACAACAAAAAAAAACCCGCTCGAGCGTAAAATTGCCGCTCGAGCGTAGAGACCAAAACCTGGGCAAAATTTCAAAGCTTTAAAACACAACCAACAAATTCCCAACTTGCCCAACACAACCCAAAACTCTAAATCATTGTCAGTAGTATCAGTTCCAGATTAAGTAGATATAATATCATTAGGTGGCTGATTTAATACAGTAAGACCTTTTTCATTAGAGGGTTAACCTTTTGCAGATGGATGTAGTTTAGTAAGTAATTGTTCGATAGCTTGGACAGTAGAATTATCATTGATAACTAAACTAGTTCTTTTGGATCTATTACTAGGAAGGTTAAGCAAAGGTTGATCTAAAGATTTTGTAGTAGGTGTAATATTAGAGGATCTAATTGAGTTTCAATTTTGTCTAATTGTGTACCAATTGTTTTTAAACATTGATTAGTGTAATTATTTTGTTCAATAACCTTTTTAATTTCAGGGTCAGTACCAGGCAACTTAAAAGGAGAGGCTGGGACATCAGTTCCTTGATGATCAATAATAATATTTACTAAAGGAGGATGACTAGAACTAACAGTAGTGTTAGGAAAAGTTTTCCATTTATGTTTTGTAATTGTATTAATCTTTTTGTAATAATTTTTATAGTATTCAAAGAAAGGTAATTCCATACTATATTCAATCATAAAATCATACCATTTTCTAGTTATTCGAGATTGTTGAGCAGAATCATATTTAGCACGATAAGCATGTCTTTGAGTTCTATTTTCTTTAGATCTAAATTCAATAAGAAGTTTATCAAGATCAGGAGTAAAAGATTTCTTGATTGTCATTAATTGAGGATTGATTGGAGGTATAACTTTGAAATCAGTTTGAGTAGGTGAATTTTGAGATTCATCATCATCTTTAGGTAAATGTACAGGATGTGAATAAACAGGTTTACTAAACTGGGAAGTTGTAGAATTATCAATTCCTTTAAGTTTATTAGTGGAGGTTTGGCCAAGATTGAGTTGATTATTTTTTCGAAATAAAGGAGTATTAAATATTTCATCTTCAGTTTCAACATCAGTGGGGACACTAGAGGTACTATGTCTAGATGATTGACTACGATTAAATTTAATACGAGCGGAACCATCAGTAAATTGGTGAATATCTTAGATATCTTGAATTGAAGATTGTTGTTGATTATGGTTGTAATTTTCATTAACAGTAATCCAATGATCAGGGAGATTAATGTGTTTCCATTCAATCATTTGAGGAGTATTAATATGAGAATCAGTACTACTACTTTGAATTAACAGAGTTTTATCTTTTGGACTTTTATGTAAAGCTTGAACATTTAAATTGGTTTTCATGCATTCGTAATGAACACGATAAATTAAAGCAATATTATAAACTTTGTCTTTCATATTAGTAAATGAATCATTTAATTGAATATTCAGGGTTAATGCATCTAATATTTGTGGATCACGTAAACTAAATGTAAAATCAGGAAAATAATTAAAATGTACGGGACCTTTATGAAGACCAATTTCCATCATACCCATCAAACTATCATTGTAATCTAGAAATCGAGCATCGCGTAAACATAATAAAACAGAAGTATTTTTACCTTGCATAGTTAATGGTTTGATTCCAACTTGTATTAAGCTAAGATGAATAAAATTGTGACCAGTTTTTAAATGTCTTTTAATGAGATTAGCATCAAATAATTGGCAGGTTTGCCTAGGTTTTTCTAGAGCATAAACTTGTTCTAAAGTTTTAACATGCAGATTAACATGAAATGTATTCTGTATAAAAGTAGTTTTATAAATTTCTTTAATTGATAATTTTGGTATATTCCAACTTAAATCAATTTTATCAATCTGTATTTCTACATCTTCTTCATTGATTACTAATCCTTGATTAGATAAAGAAGGCAAAGTTATTGATGATCTAGAACTGACTGATGAGTTACTTCTAAATAATCGATTTATTTTTCTTTGTAATTAAACTGTTTTACAGGAATCTTAATACATTGTCTAAATTTATCATGTTTTCACATACTAAGCTTTCACACATACCCATTTTGGAAGACCCCTAAAATCCAGCACTCCCTAACCAAAGGACTTACCAAGGACAGGGACGAAGAGTGCGTGGCTAGTTACTAAGTGGAAAACACAGATAGAGTTAAGACAGATTAAGATGACTGACAACAGATTAATCAGAAAGAAAATAGAATTGATGAGAAGCAGCAAAGCAGTAATATTTTACAGTTTCAAAACTTACTTTCCAGTTTGATCAACATTGGAGATTATTTGCTTAAACCTTACAAAAATTGAAAAATAGCATATGTTTTTCCCATTGTTGCTTTTTTTTTTTTCGTTCCATTTTTTTTTCTTTTAGTTTATCAATATTTAGCACATTTTGCTATATTTTTTCACTCTAATTTCTCCATTTATTTTTTTTCCCGGCGATATTCTGGATATTCCGGTAAATCTCCAATGATGTTCTTAACGTTCTGAACATTCCGGCGACTTCCATTAACGTTCTTAACACTCCGGTGAACTTCCGGCGATACTCCGGCGACTTTCCGATGATGTTGAATATTCCGACGAGTCTCCGGTGACCGTTTGACGGAAGTTTGACGGTAGTAGAATGTAAAGGACTAATTGGTGTAAGTGTTTTGGTAACAATTAAAAAAATAAAAATATATAGGACTAATTGGTGTAAGTGTTTTGTTTGGAGATTAGATAGATCTTGAACTTTGTATATGGGACTTATTGGTAAGTTCTCCAACTTTTTAGAGTTTGGACAAGATATTTTTAAATTTAGTATGTGCTTAAGTAAAAATTCAGAAACTCGAATTAAATTTACTTGGGCTTTGGTAAAGATATCAAAGAACCCGAGCAACCCGAAACTCGAATTATACATATATAGATATATAAATATTAAGTATACATATAAAATATTAGCCATTACATGATTTAATATAATTTAGATTATTAACTCATATTAAATATATATTATATACACAAGTAACACACAAATTTTTATTTTTTATTCTAACTCATTAATTGCAAAGACTACTATTGCGGCATCTCTCTTACATTATATAAATTATTTATTTTGATATTATTAATGATTTTCTTTAAAAAGTGTAAATAAAGTCTAATTTTAATATTTTAATAATTGCGTTGTAAAAAATAAATAAATAAAAAAAAGTGAAATTCATTTACAATTCGAGCAGTTCGGGTTTAACTTGGATCGGGCTTAGGCAGACAAGTTTGGGTTACAATTCGAGCTTGGGCAGACCTGAACAAGTCTCAACACAACTTAGACTGGGCTTGGACAACCTCCCAACCAGACCGAACCTGTCCGAATTGCACCCCTACTTTTTGCACGTCTTTTCGTTATAAGCAAAAAAGTCAATTTATTTAGCACTTCCTAAATAGTGGGATTCAATATATACAACACTGTTGACGACTTTCCGATGATGTTGAATATTCCGACGAGTCTCCGGTGACCGTTTGACGGTAGTAGAATGTAAAGGACTAATTGGTGTAAGTGTTTTGGTAACAATTAAAAAAATAAAAATATATAGGACTAATTGGTGTAAGTGTTTTGTTTGGAGATTAGATAGATCTTGAACTTTGTATATGCGACTTATTGGTAAGTTCTCCAACTTTTTAGAGTTTGGACAAGATATTTTTAAATTTAGTACGTGCTTAAGTAAAAATTCAGAAACTCGAATTAAATTTACTTGGGCTTTGGTAAAGATATCAAAGAACCCGAGCAACCCGAAACTCGAATTATACATATATAGATATATAAATATTAAGTGTACATATAAAATATTAGCCATTACATGATTTAATATAATTTAGATTATTAACTCATATTAAATATATATTATATACACAAGTAACACAAAAATTTTTATTTTTTATTCTAACTCATTAATTGTAAAGACTACTATTGCGGCATCTCTCTTACATTATATAAATTATTTATTTTGATATTATTAATGATTTTCTTTAAAAAGTGTAAATAAAGTCTAATTTTAATATTTTAATAATTGCGTTGTAAAAAATAAATAAATAAAAAAAAGTGAAATTCATTTACAATTCGAGCAGTTCGGGTTTAACTTGGATCGGGCTTAGGCAGACAAGTTTGGGTTACAATTCGAGCTTGGGCAGACCTGAACAAGTCTCAACACAACTTAGACTGGGCTTGGACAACCTCCCAACCAGACCGAACCTGTCCGAATTGCACCCCTACTTTTTGCACGTTTTTTCGTTATAAGCAAAAAAGTCAATTTATTTAGCACTTCCTAAATAGTGGGATTCAATATATACAACACTGTTACACTACAACAATTTGCACTTTTGGCGACCAAATTTGCCAAATAAAATAAATTTAGTCGCCAAAAGTATGCCCTTTGGCAACTAAAATTTGTATTGGTCGGCAATGGTTCATATTTTAGTTACTAAATTTTTTTAGTAGTTGTATATTACTTATTGGCGACTAAAAACACAATTAGTCGCTAAAAAGTGACCCAATAGGTGACAAAAAAATAGTTAGTCGCTAAAAAGCGCCCAATAGGCGACTAAAATATAGTTAGTCGCTAAAAAGTTACCCAATAGGCGACAAAAAAACTAGTTGCTAAAAAATGATCCAATAGGCAACTAAAAGACACATTAGTTGGCATTAGTTTTATTTTTTTGCCACAAAGATTTATTTAGTCGTTGTATACTACTTTTTGCCTACTAAAATAAATTTAGTCGGCAAACATCTCGCATAATATTTGCTATTAATCTTTGGAGACCAAAATTTAGTCAGTAAATATTTATTTTCGGTGACCAAAAAGTGTTTTAGTCGTGGAATTATAATTTTTGTGTAACACCCTCAAAATAAACCCAATATATGTATATCATCAGCATGCATTATTTAAAGAAAACAATCTATTAATTCGTTCATCAGAGTATTACTAAATAAAAACATTACATGTAACATCAAATTAAATGCCCTATGGGCTTACATCTTTCCAAGCCAACACCCGAAAGTGAGATATTCCCAGTCCCCGGCCCCGCCCCCGATCCCCGACGGGGACCCATAGCCCGCCCTCGTCCCCGTCCCCGATCGGGGATCGATCCCCGATCCCGAAAAATCCCCGGTGGTATTTTTTTTTTTTGATCTGTAAACAATCCTATTGAAATATATTTTCAAATATATTTGTAACTCCGTCCATCATATTTTCTGTAAACATATTTGAAACTCTGTCCAGCATATTTTCATATTTGTAAATCTGAAATATATTTTCAAACATATTTGTAACTCTTCAAACAATCCTATTCAAACATATTTGTGACATTTTCAAATTAAAAAAATCTATAAACATCTAATTCAAACTTATTTCAAATATGATATTTGTCAACATATTTTGTATCTGTAAAGAACAAAATAACATCTATGAATAACTCTGTCTAGCAAAATAGTCCTATTCAAATCAATATATACAAATCAATAAATCTGTCCAGCAATTCTCAAAAAAAAAAAAAGAATCTGTCCAGCAGCATTCTAAACAAAGAATCTGTCCAGCAGCATTTAGCATAGCAGAGAGAAAAGCATCCTATTCAACAAAATAACACAAACAACAAAACAGATGTCTAGCAGCCCCACACAAGAAAATTCAACAAGTTGCAAAGAGAATAATTAGTCCCAAGCACAACCCGCAAGGGATAGGTTACCCAAAAATTGAAATTTAAAAAAAAAAAAAATTCCCATTACAACATAAAAAATCAAATGAATTGTTTCTCCAATTCTCATACAAACCACACAACTACTTTCATCATCTCCTTCAACTTGAATTCCTGTTAAATAACAAAAGGAAAGAAACAAATAATTAATACTAATAATAAAATGTAAAAAAATGTTAACAATTTAAACAAAAAAGATGACAACTAACACAAAAGTGGCACATGACTCTTCCGAGACAATCTCATCATCATTATCATATATAGTTGCATAGCCCAATTCCAATGTTGAATTTCCTAAAAAGTAAATTCCGAGTCAATCTCATCATCATCATATATAGTTGCATAGCCCACCGATTCTAATGTTAAATTTCCTAAAAAGTAAAGAATATAAATTCAGCATTGAAATTATTCCATGGTAATATAAATAATAAAAGTGAAATAATAATATATAGATTAGATGAAATAATACCTTTCATCTCCGCACCCCACAACCAACTTTGTGCACACATTAATGCTTCTAATGTGTTTGGATGAAGTCCCTAATTATCATATGGCTTTGCAGTAGTGTTTCATATTGTTTCATCTGATTAATAGACAAGACAACAATATAGGACAATATAGGTAATGTAAGTTGGGAACAATCCTCAAGAAATATAGGAAAATACATGCTACTCAATTCCAATCCAGCTAATACTAATGCCTATGACTCTTGCATTTCATTAACTCACTTTTCTCATGTTTTTCAACATTCAACCACAATACAACCCCCTAAGATGTCCTAGCCGAATTGAATTTAGAGCCCCACCCATCATTTGATTGAAAGTTCCTGAAAAGCTCTCTAATCAGTAGCCAAAGGAAAAACCCATGTTTTAGTTGTCATTATGAGAAAATAAGACACCTAGGTGATACAAAGGAATTAACATATCATTATTGTCCAAGACATCATAATACAATTGATCAAATATAATGACAAGACATTAAAAGGAAATTTACCAAAACTAAAGCCATATGTGGCCATTAAGGCTTTATTAACGATAATGATCCCAACAGATGTTACTACATTGAACATCCATGCAGCCGCATCAATTGATGCCTTCTTTTCAGCCTTGTTAGCTGGAGCCATTTTCTTTTATTTCTTACGGAAGATTGCAGAAAAATCTTTATCCCTCCTCCTCCATAAGAGAATCTGCACACTTCAGCATAAACCCAAGATTTTTGTCTGTTTCAGTAACCCAATTTTCTGAAAAATAGCTACCATCCAATCAAATTTACAGCAGTAGCATCTATGGGAACAATATAATAGCAGACATTGTTACTATAGCTATACTACATAATCCTTGAACTATTCGTTTGAGCTCGAAGATCTAAAAAAAAACTTGAAAACTACAAGTTAAACTCTAGAAATTGATCAAAAAAATTGTGAGTATATTAATTTAAAACTAAAAACAATCTGTAAGCATAACTATTAATTAATTTACTAACCCTAAATTTGCAACTAGTTCTAGCAAAATTAGCCAATAATTACAATAAAGATACAGGAAATTCACTCACAGAACAATCATGACTAACCTAATTACTTAAAAGTAAAGTGGACCCAAATATTAGAATCTCATGTAATGATTGAAAATTGATTTGCAAAGAGCAATAACATTGAAGACACAAAATTATGAATTCAACTTAGAGAAGAGAGCTTGCATTTCAGATTTCAAGCCCAAATCTTGAATCGATGGCAAGCCAAGTTGATAAATTTCCAGATCGAGAGCTTAAAATCCCCAAATTGAATCACAATTATACTAACCCATATCAGATCTATATATATAAAGACCTCAATCACAATAAGATCGCCAAACAAGATCGCAAATTTCACGTCAATTCAGTGGTCAAAACAGATCAATAAAACAAGCAATTCGTATCAATCTATGTATAAAACCACACAAAACGTACCGTTAGGGGAAAACGAACATGATAGCGACTTGAATCTGATTTCTCACAGCTTCATGAATATGGAAGAGAGAGAATGTTAAGGCTGTATTTTTGTTGGTAGTGAAGAGAATCAAGATGGCATCTGAGAGTCTGCTTTTGTTGCTTACTGAGAACTTTGGTTTCTGTGTTTCGTTTCCTTAAGGTTTAGGGAAGAGAGAGAAAATATGCATGAAAATGGAGGAGGGAGAGGGAGGGGGAGAGAGAGAGAGAGAGAGAGAGAATCTGGAGCAGTAGGGTGAGGAATAATTTGATGCAGGTAGCAAGTCATAATATGATTTTTAGGTCCATGTGATATTTTTGATCACATCACAACCCCAACCCCCTCTCCTGTTGTAACAGTACCGGTAAATCACGGTGAAAAGCCAGAGAAGTTCTTAGGAACTGACTTTAAAAGATGGCAACAGAAAATGTTG
>NW_021028384.1:580768-596183 GCF_004153795.1 Camellia sinensis | reverse complement strand
CTCATATGGAGATCATGATGCAGGAGGAGGAGGAAGGACAGAAGGGCTCCAAGAGGAGTCAGGATGGTCAGAGTGATGGTAGGAGACAGAAGGGTTTTAATCATTTGCATTTATATTGTTTTGTGTGGGAGGAGATAGGGGATGTACTCCATGGTTTAGGGGAAGATAGGGGATGGACCTCTAAACCGGATTTTGTTTGTGAGGAGATAGGGGATGGACTCCATTAGCATCACTTTTATGTGTGCTTATTTATATTGAAGTGTTTTGATTTGAGCTTGAGTCTCATTTGTTTGTTGATATTGGAAGGATGTGAATATGATATATGTAATTCACTGTTGTAAGTTTGGCCAGGTTCTGAGCCATGTTGATAAAGTTGGAAAGTAAAACGTGTCTTAGACAATAGTGTCATGAGACTATAAACTGAAGTAATTGTTTATCTTGGTTAACCATCTGTTGAATGCTATTGTTTTATTCATTGCTTATATGTGGTTTAGTATATTTCTACTGGGCTGTGGCTCACCCTTTATGGGAACATCATTTTCAGGTTCAGGTGATAAGCTACCTCCAAGGACTTAGCTTGGAAGGACTTGGACTTTGAAGACTATTTCTAGTTATTTGTTTTTTTTTTATTTTTTATTTTTTATTGTTAGTACATGTAAACACTCAAGCCTAGGGATTTATTTATATTTGAGTTAGAACTCATACTTTTGGTGTCCAAGTGTTGGCTTGGAAAGATGTAAGCCGTTCAGGCATTTAATTTGATGTTACATGTAATGTTTTTGTTTAGTAAGACTCTGATGAATATTATAATGAATTATTGAAGTGTTTTCTTTAAATAATGCATGTCATTGATATATATAATGGGTTAATTTTTGAGGGCACGACATAACTTATTCATCGACATGGTAATCATGGCATCATTTGTGGAGTAATTATCAACAGTCACAGTAGAGATTTTTCTATCAATATTCCAGTCCATCATACACTCAAGCAAAGTGTCACAAAGAACTTCTTTTGTGTGTGGACATGGAACATAAATAAACCTAAAATATGATATTCATAAACAAGTATTAATAACATGCAAATTGAACTGAATAAGATAGAATTTTTAAATGATTTGTAAATTTACGAAAATATACCTCAAAATCCGACTTTGCAATGTCCATGAATCATCAATAAAGTGTGCGGTGACAGCCATAAATCCTTTCTTTTGATTGCTAGCAGTCCACATATCAGTTGTGATTGCCACCCTACTTTTATTATGCTCCACCAAACTCAATGTCTTCACCCTCTCATAATCATAAATCTTTAAAATATCACTCTTTATCGTATTTCGAGAAGGCACTTTAAACAATGGTTGAAGTGCTGCTGAATATCGTTTAAAACCAACATGGTCTACGATAGAGAGTGGATATTCATGTAAGATTATGGCATGTGACAACTCTTTCCTAGCAAAATCTTGATCAAAAATATAAGAATTCATTTTTGGACTGTCTCTATTAAAATTGTTCGTTAACACTTTTTGCCTCATGTCCATCACTTTTTTCCTAGTACAACTCTTACGGTGATCATGCAAATGCCTAGTTCCATTTTTTGAATCACCTCCAAGATGCTTATTACAATAATTACATATTGCCTTCCATACCCCATTGACTTGTTGTTTTTTAAAATGTTCCCACACAACACTAGGTTTTCTTTTAGTTCCTCCACAAGTAGTATTAGACTCTTCTTCTAAATCAATAACATTTTGATTAGAGAGGGGAGACGGTGAGTTTGTAGCTGGCGATGAATGTTGTGACGCGTCACTCTCAAATGGTACTTGAGAGTTAATGGGAACTTGAGAATTAACGGGTACTTCAGAGTTAACTGGTGCTTGAGAGTTAACATCTGACATTTTTAACCTTTATAAAAATAATATGGATTGAATTAATGGAACTGAGAAACAAATTAACCAAACATCAATTTTTTTTATTAACTATACTGGAACTATGATTCTAACTCCTATATACCAATGTATTTGGCAATTGAGATTTGAGATACTTACTCTCCATTCATACTTCTTTTTAGAACTTGAAATACATAATGCATTTTATTCCCAAGTTTTTCTCACTACAAGTTACAAATTTTCCTAAATTGCGATGCCCTAGGCAGTATAGCATAACAGAGATAGCTATGCTATGTAATCTAGCCAAGGCAAAAAATGAAAGAGTTTCAAACTTCTAACAGTGAAATAACAAATTTAGAAAAGTAGAAATATCAAAGAAAACTCATACATAACAATATGAAAGAAAACTCATTACACCATCAGTCTAGTTTAAACTATTTTTCTAAAAATTGAATTTTTTATTTTATTTTAGTGAATTTTTTTTAAATATTCAAACTCTACTTTAGCATTCAACTCAAAGAAATAAAAAAAAAAATTGACCAAATACAAAAGGTGTAAAGTGTAATGGTTGTCTTGATGTAAAGTGTAATGGCTGTCTTGATTTACACCCAATATTGAACATATTAATGTTTGCTTCCATTTTCAATCATGGCTGTCTTGATGTAGTGCTTCACAAAAAATTATTAAATATTCTTAAAACAAATGTGATAATAATATGAAATCATAACATATTTGAGAGAGTCATTTTTTATTATTATTATCTTTAATTAGTTAATAAAAGTGAGTTAATATGAAACGAAGTATAATTATGAACCAAAGTCAACCAACTTGATTCATTGGCAAATTAATATCACTCAAATAATTTTAAAACTGGCCTTCCTTTCATCTTAAAAATTGGTAAGATTATGTTAACGACTGCAGTGTGTGCTAAGGACATTTAATTACAAACTTTGTAATTTGTTATAAGAATTTGTACTATAAAATTATAATTATGTTTAACTCAATTATCTAATGTCATTAAAATTCTCACTAACAAAATACAAATTTGTATTAACAAATCAATTGTTAACTAAACAAATTAACTAAACATCAATCATCTTCACATAATTAACAAATTAATTATGTTAACTTTGAACTTTCAACAAATTAACATCATCAACATCATCATCTTCAACAACATATAAATACAGCAAGAAGTAAACTGAAAATACATCATGTTAGTGTAAGACATAGGCACACAGATATATACTGCTTCAGATGGAATAATAGGAAGCATACATTTGAAACCATTAATAAATTGATTATTTTTAGATAATAGTAGCTTGTCCAAATTGTTGCTACAATCAAATTTATATTTAACCATAATTAAATTAAAAAGTAACAAAACAAAGAACCTAAACAAAAATTCAATAAAAATATTTATAAATCTCAAGTTATTTTTAGAGTTTGAATAAATCTGTGTGAATATTCATAATAGAACCTAAACAGAAATTCATAATAGAGTTTGAATAAATCTGTGTGAATATTTATTTTTATAAATCTACATAAATCTGCATAAAAAAAATATTGTATATAAACAGATATATATATATAATAAATAAATTTAGACAGAAACGAAACAGATCTGTATTGTATTTTTTACAGATCTATACACTCAGATCTAAATACTCAGATATATATATAATATATATACATATATGTAAACCCTAGATCAAAATCCCTAGAGAGAAAGAGAGAGATACCTAAATAGAGAGAGCACGACAAAGGAGCGGCGGTGATAGATAAAACAGAGAGGGAGAGACCAGTGGCGAGCGATAGGGAGAGACCAGTGGCGAGCGAGAGAGAGATGGGAGCACCGTGTGTGAGTGAGAGGCTCGGTGGTGACGGAGGATCGCCGGTGAGGAGGGAGGCGCGGCGGTGATAGATGAAATAGAGAGGGAGAGACAGTGGCTAGCGAGCGAGAGAGAGAGAGAGGAGCGCCGTGTGTGAGAGGCTGTGTGTATGGGTTTGTGAAACTCTAAACAAATACAAGCATATATATATATACAGGGGCAAAATGGTAATTTTACATCAGGGACTAAAAGGGGCCGGGCCGGGTCCGGGTCTGAAACACCTATCCCCGTCCCCGGCCCGGATATCATCGGGGATGATTTTTTGAATACCATCCCCAGCCCGTAGGGGATATTTTTCGGTGAATAACCACTGAATTCGAGGTCGGGGGGTCGGGTCACCGTCGGGCCGGTTTCAGATTGCCGTCCCTATTTTCAATGATCAAAATGATTTAGTCAGCAATAAAACTAAATTTTTTTGGTGGGAACATTCCATTTTTCCGCCTCATTTTCGTTTATGTTTAATTTTTATTTATTTTTTATTTCTCAGTATGTATCGATACATACACCAAACGAAAAACCAATCAACACGTTAGAGTTTGCTCTCACTCCGGTTGAACTACCCATCGCTCTCTGTCAGTACACCGTCTCATCGCCACCGTCACTCATCGTCGCTCACCATCTCAAGCCCATTGATTTTGATTTAGGTCTCTCTCTCTCTCTCTCCCTTCCTCTATTTTTCCATTTCATTGTAACTCTAGGGGTTTTTTTGTTTTTTTGTTTTTGATGTTGTAGGAGTTTCATTTATGGAAAACGAGTAATTGGTTGTGATTTTTGTTCTAAATTTAGGATTTTTTTTTTCTTTTTGTTTTGTTTTGTTTTGTTTTTTTTTTTTTTGTTGATATAGAGGCTTGATCTCTCTTGCTAAATAATGAATATATGCATGGAGATTTGAAGTATTTTACCTTCAACTTGGAAACATAGTTCATCCCACAAACAACATTCAACCGATTGGTCTGTTCCCGAAACAACATTCAACTTGCAAATTGCTATCAATCTGGTTCAAGAAACAGACAAGGTATGCCCTTCTTCAACTTCCATACGCCATTAGTTGTGCAATCCAATTCCTAATTTCATTATCCTATGGTTGCTTGATTGAAAAACTCTCTTGGCTCTTTGTGTCTGTGTTTCATTTGTCCTCATATTGAATTGGATTTGTGGTTGTTGATTTGTACTTTTCATACATTTGTTCTTTCCCATGAATTTGTTCTTCTTGTTAGATTTTTCGCCCTCCAACCGTTTGATGCAATGCCCGAATCAAAAATTTATCTGTCTCTGCTCATCTTCTTCTTCTACTTCTTATGTTGTATTCTGAAGTCACATATTGGTTTGGGTTTTAATATTTAATAAATTTATTTGTTATTCCTTTAGACCCAAGAAAAAATATCATGAAACAAGAGAAGAAAATTAAGAATCCAAAAACTGCTGACTTTTTAAGTTTTAAAGGTATTCCCTGAATGGTTCAGCCCAATCACTGTCTATTTTAAAAAATTGGGGTCAACAGTGGGTAGTTTCCTAAACGAGGTCAAAGTGGCCATGCCAGCAATGACTTTTAACCTCTCTCCATGTATGTGTATGTTGCATTTCCGAGAAAGTTATATTCAAAGGTGAACATGAGATGTTGTGAGGGCCAACTTATGTCACCATGATCATTTATATATACATGTATGCATGTATGTATAGTTGTAAGGAAAATTTATATGTCACGTGCACCCTCTTTCAAAGAAATAGTTTTGAAATATCAAAATATCATTTTTAATATTGTTGATATAGTGATTTAAACTAATCACCAAACAAATACATTTTTTGATGCGATATTGTTGATTTATGTTTGTTAAGTTGTTGAAAGACAGAATAATTCTTGTATGCTGTGATCTCTCATTTATTAAATATTAATGCATTTAGCATTTCAAATAATTTTTCTTTATCAGTGTAAAAAATGTGTGACATCAATATTTTGATGCTTGACCTTAATAACAATACATGTTTGGAAAATGAAAGGTTAGTGTATATTCAATGCATAAAATTGTATGGGAAAATTACCACAGTGCTACATTCGAAAAATAATTACAAGTACATGAAAAAAATTATGATTTTAATAATTATTAATATTAGCGGATTTCACTTCTATTGTTTATTTACCTTATTGTTCTTCACTTTGTTCGTGGTTAGTTTGATCCAACATAAGGTAAGGATGCTTCATTGCATTGTTTGGTGACATCTCGTATTAGAAATCTGAATTGTTCTAAGTGCATATTTATCTATGTTCCTTTAACGCTTTCTATTCATTTCAAGAATGCTTTTTATCCTTTCTTAATTTACTTTATTTTTCTAAAGAATGTTTCACAAATCGTATATTCAGATATTTTGTGATTAACTATTGTTAGTGTCTTTGGAATTCAATTGATATCTATGGATTGTGTAATTAACTATTGTTAGTGTCTTTATTTTTCTATCATTTGGTTTGCTGCTATGGGTTCCCTTTTTCCTCATCTCCCTTGAGTTTCTTCATTTTCCTCCAATGGAAGACAAAAGTTTAAGCTCATATATACCCATACTCATCATTCCCCCTTGCTCCCTTATTAATTGTTTGATGTTTGAGGATCAAAGCAAAGGTTAAAAGCCCTCTCAAAACAGCCTTTGCTACTGCAAAATTCTGAGTTTAGGATCGTATTTTCGAAATACAAAAAGCAATATGTGGAAAATTTTCATTCTAGATTTTGCATTTATGTGGACACGAAACTTTTGTCTATACGTGAAAATTTTGAGTTTAGAAACATTTTCCCAAAACGCATGCCTTATTTAATGCTAGACTTGCGTCCTTATTTTTTTCGTGAATTTCATTTTGCCAGAAGGAAAAACACGAGAAAGATATGATTAGATACAAGTCTTTGTTTAACTTTGTAAAAATCCTTTTCCATACTTGCATTTTATAGGTTCATCTTCTAAACAGGACAATTAGCCAAGTTACAGGAATGGTTTGATTTTCTTTTATATACTCTTCTTATGTGCTTGATTTGGATCTTCTAACATGTTTTGTAATTATGTGGTTCATGGAAACTGAGTTGATGTTGAAGAGATCACTCCGCAGTAATACAGAGACGTTTGAATTCCAGGCTGAGGTGTCTCGGTTTATGGACATCATTACCAACTCACTTTACAGCAATAAAGATATCTTCTTTAGGGAGTTATCTCCAATGCTTCTGATGTAAGTATATTTTTGCTTGGAAATTTCCTTGGTTATTAAGTTTCTTGTGATTAGATGTTGTATTGGATTTAATTGTTATTCTATTCCAATTCAGGCACTGGATAAAAGTTGAGGTCTTGAAACCTACGAACACACACATAGAGACACAAGATAGTACTCTTATCTAAAAACAAGATTTAAAATATATATATAATTATATTCATAAAAACTTATTTTCCAAGTACAAGCATTTCATATGTTGTTTATCAAATTTAAGCACTTTTAAACTTAGTTTTCCAAACCTAGGCAGTTTTTAGAGTTTTGTGTCAAAAACACTGTATGGATGTGACAAGCAGCTTCCTCGTGACAAATACGACCCGTGGCCACAGATGACATGTAATTAGCATGCTTAGTTTGAGAGTTAGAGCCAAAAATGTCTTAAACTTAGTGGAAAAAGAGCTTTCAGGGGACGAAAATGAAAAATAGCCCTGAAGCACTGTATGGATGTCACAAGCAGCATCCTCGTCACAAATAGGACTTGTGGTCACAAACGACATGCACTTAGTACGCATAGCTTCAGAGTTAGAACCGAAAACGTCTTAAACTTAGTCGGAAAAGGGCTTTCGGGGGACGAAAATGCAAAACAAGCTCCGAAGCATTGCATGGTTGTCACAGGAAGCATCCCCGCCAAAAGTAAGACTTGTGGCCATAGACATCATGGAATTTAGCACGCGTAGTTTGAGAGTTAGAGTCGAAAATGCCTTAAACTTAATTGAAAAAGGACTTTCAAGGGGCGAAAATGCAAACTAGCCCCTGAAGCACTGTATGGATGTAATGGGCAGCATCCTCATCACAAATAGGACTTGTGGCCATAGACAGCATGCACTTAGCATGCATAGTTTGAGAGTTAGAGCCGAAAACGGCTTAAACTTAGTCAAACAAGGGTTTTCGGTGGGCAAAAATGCACAACAGTCCCGAAGCACTATATGGATGTCATAGGCAGTATCCTCATCACAAATAGGACTTGTGGCCACAGACGACATTTAATTAGCACGCGTAGTTTGAGGGTTAGAGCTAAAATCGCCTTAAACATAGTCGAAAAAGGGCTTTTAGGGGTAAAATGCAAAACAGCCCCTGAAGCACTGTATCGATGTCGCGGGCAACATCCTCATCACAAATACAACCTGGGGCCATAGACAGCATGTATTTAGCATGCAAAGTTTAAGAGTTAGAGTCGAAAACGCCATAAACTTTGTCAAAAAAGGGCTTTCGAGGGGCAAAAATGCAAAACAGCGCCCCAAACCACTGTATGGATGTCATGATCAACATCCTCGTCACAAATACGACTTGTGGCCATAGATGGCATGTATTTAGCATGCATAATTTGAGAGTTAGAGCTGTAAACGCCTTAAACTTAGTCAAAAAAGGGCTTTCGGGTGGGCGAAATTGCAAAACAGCCCCCAAAGCACTGTATGGATGTCATGGGCCGCATCCTCATCACAAATAGGACATGTGACCACAAACGACATGTAATTAGCACTCTTAGTTTGAGATTTAAAGCCGAAAATGCCTTAAACTTAGTCGAAAAAGGACTTCGGGATGCGAAAATACAAAACAACTCCCGAAGCACTGTATGGATGTCAAGGGTAGCATTCTCATGACAAATACAACCTATGGCCACATATGGCATGTATTTAGCATGCGTAGTTTGAGAGCTAGAGCCAAAAATGCCTTAAACTTAGTTGAAAAAGGCCATACGGGGGGGCGTAAATGCAAAACAACGAACCCTTTTGTTCTTGAATTTTACACACGTCCCCTTGTTAATGTCTATCTACATAATGAAACTACATAAATCTTAATAGACGAAATTGAATTGTGACCACTCTTTTGCTATAACAAACATTCATGTAATGTAATACCAAATTTGAAGAATAACATCAATGATATCCACTCCATACACACACTAAGACAAAGGTGATTGAATAATTGTAGAATGATGAACTAAGACTATTATAATGCATGCATATACATATGCATGATTGATAATTTTCCTTATCTGCTGCATGATCTAATTTCCATTTCCATTAATTGAAAAAAAAATTAAATAAAAAACTTTACAAGGGATAGATCATAGTCATCACCAAAAGGCTATCATTAATGCATTAGTATTAGTTTTTTTTAAAAAAAGATGAATAGATAGCTACATTGAAGCATGTATTTCTAGATACTAATGTGTGCAATTTTATTTTATTTTATTACCTATTTATTTATTTATTTATTTTGTAGATGGCTTTTGGTGTGGACTTGTGGATAATCCATTTGTGTATGGAGGACAATTTAGACTTTTGTATAATCTTGCTAATTGTGTTGTCCTCTGGTTTTGTGTGGATTAGTATTATTTGTACAGATAATTTTTGGCATCGACTTGATAATTGCAAGCGTGGTGTATAAATTACCTTTTTTCATGGTACAAATAATTACAAGCATGGTACATAGATTACCTTTTGTCATGGTACAAATTACGATGGTAGTTTGTACCACGACAAATGGGCATTTCGCTTGGTACTACATATATTTTTTGTATACAGAGGGCTTGATTTTTTTAACTTGTTATGTTTTGCATGGAATTATTATTTTAGTTTGGACTATATAAGCCCTGTTTGGTACAGCTTTTTTTCAGCTTATTTCAGCTTTCAGCTTAATTTAAGCTATTTTGATGTGTTTGGTTTAGCTTAACAATGCAGCTTATAGCTTTTTGTAAGTCAGAAATCAGTTTATTATTTAAGTGAGGCAGGAGAAGCTTAATTTATAAGTCAGAAATCAGCTTGTGTTCATAATTATAAGTTATAAGCTGTTAAGGCATAAGTTATAAGCACTTTCCCACAGCTCTACCAAACAGGGCCATAGTACATGTTGGACTATGGTTTGTATGGAATTTTACATTTAAAATTATTCATTTTTTGATGGTTGAAAGTGAAATGGATGCAGATCTATTGTGGAATGATTGATAATATATGTATTATTTTGTTCATATATAGTATAGGTTGCACGAAATACATATAGGTTGTGGACAAATTATAATTTGGAGAAAAAACATAAAATCATGTTTATGGTGACTAAACAATTCATAGGCAAAAAGGAAGTATATATTTTAGCAACTAAATAGTTAGTAGCTAAAAAAAAAAATTAAAAAAAATTTAAAAAAAATAAAAAAAATTGGCAACTAAAAGTTTAGTAGCCAAAAAACAATCAGACTTTAAGCGACTAAAATATTTAGTAGTTAAAAAATTGCAAAAAAAAAACAACAAAAATATTTTGGCAACTAAAGATTTAGTAGGCAAAAACAAGTCAGACTTTAGACTACTAAAAGTTCAGTAGTTGAAAAAAAATCAAACATTAGGTGACTAAAATATTTAGTAGTTAACAAAAAATTAGATGAACAACAAAATATTTTTGGTGACTAAAGATTTTGTAGACAAAAATAAATCAGACTTTAGGCGACTAAAAGTTTAGTAGCCAAAAAAAAAAAAAATCAAACTTTAGGCGACTAAAATATTTAGTTGCTAAAAAAAAAAAGTTTTAGTCAATAAAAATAATTCAAGTTTTCACGACAAGAAGTTTTGGTCGCTGAAAATGTTATATTTAATTTTAATTTTAATTTAATGCTTTTGGCGACTAAAAAAATGGTCAGCGATTGAATACTTTTGGCGACTAATTAGTCGCCAATAGCCTTTCTCGACAATTGTCCACCAACTAACTTGGCGACCAAAACTTTTAGTTGCTAAAAAATTTTGCCGATTAAAACTTGACGTTTGACGACTAAAAATTTAGTCGCCAAAAGTGCTATTTGTTGTAGTGTATATACATTGATTTTTTTTAATACAAATATACAAAGAATAAAAATCACATTACAGAAAGTGAAATTGAATATGTAGATATATATGTTGAGCTAGTGGGTGACTCGTGCGATGCATAAGAATTTATTTTTAAAATAAAAAATTAATTTTGAGTTTTAATGTTTTGCATAGAAAATTTAACAATTGAAAGCTAAATATAAACAAATTTGTTAATAGCTGATGGAAATTCTTGTCACTATGTGTGATCCTATATAAAATAAGCTCATAAAAAAATAATGTGTATTCTCAACTTGAAATCAACTCCTTATTTGTATTAATCAAATTTACCAAAAATCATGGATTCTACTCGTATCAAAATATTTTTTTCAAAAAAAATAAAATTAAAAACAACAGAACATTCAATAATATACAAATTATAACTTGGTTATAACTCATGATGTATTATTTTAATTAGTAATCAAAAAGGTCTTTTGCTAATTTCTTAATTTTTTTTATTATGTCTAAAGTGGTGCATTGGGTCTTTAATTATAATTCAAGTGGTGTTTGATAACAGTATAATATTTTTATATGACAATATTTAAATATTTTATTATACGAAAAAGTGCTTAAAATGAGTTGACTCAAATGTAGAATTTATGCTTATATCAATAAGATCATAAGAGTTATTCACATTGATGTATAAAAAATATAAAATCAAACCATAAACAGTATTCTCAAAGAGAATCAAGCACGAAATCTATATAACCTTAATAATTTCAACTCTCAAAGGGATTTTGATTAATTATGTGACACATCATAATAATCGCAAAATTTTTATTCCAATCAAATTATTTTTTCATATCTTTTCTGGCAGAGCTCATGAAGGTGCATTATCAATAATACTATAAATTCAAAATTTTTATTTAACAATTATTCAAGAAACATCAATAGGTGCCTTAAATATATAAATCATTTTTTTTATGAATCATTATTTTTTAAAATAATACTCCACACTATTTATCATTTGACATTTTTCAATTTATCTTCTAAAAGCTTAAGAAAAAAAAAATATTGAGTTCCATTATTTTAATCAGTCAATATCAAATTAGATGCTATATGTGTATGCAAATCACTTCTAGAAATATGATATCTGACATAAAATTACAATGGAGTTAATTTTAATTAATGTAATGATACTTTATATCATGATACGTGTTACAAAAGAATAATATTAATTTTAATTCAAAATACATTTTTAATTTAAATTATTTATTTTAGGGGCATTTACATACAAGTCCCATTTTGTGAACTTATACTCTATTAAGTCCTAAATAAAATTATTTGCTCCTTCAAGTCTCATTAATTTTTAATAGCCTAATTTATCCTTCCAAGACCTCCTCATAGCTGCCAAATATCATTGCTGTCTTCATTCTCTCTCTCTTCACATTTGCAATTTGAAATTCTACGCAATTACAATGAGTGAATCGTGTTTCGTGAGATCGCCTGAGAGATTATCAGATTTGACTTCTCCACCACCTCCTCCTCATCATCTTCGTCGTGCTCGGCTTCAACAGCCGCTTGTGGCGGCGGCGGCGACGACGGCGGCGACGACGACGGCGACGGAGGTGAAGAGACGGGAGGACCGGTGCTCCGGTTGTAAGAGAAAGGTCGGGCTGACCAGTTTCCGATGTCGATGCGGAGATCTGTTTTGTTCGGAGCATCGGTACTCGGATCGCCATGATTGTAGCTTCGATTACAAGGCTGCTGGAAGAGAAGCGATTGCGCGAGAAAATTCGGTGGTTAGGGCAGCGAAAATTCTCAAGGTTTGAAGAAATGAAAGATTGAGAAAGGAGGAGATCAAAGATCGAATTCTCAATCCCAACCGAGAGAGAGAGAGAGAGAGAGATGCGTCTGGTTCTGGTTGAAATTGAGAACATTCTCAGTTTATAATATTCTCAATTTTAATCATGAAAAAAATTGAAAAATTTCTCAAAATTGATAATTATAAATTTCTTAGTTTTGATAATATTATTAGTTCATACTAGAAAAAATTGAGAAATTTCTTAGTTTTGATAATTATAAATTGAGAACGTTCTCAGTTTTAAAATTTGAGAACATTCTCAGTTTTGGGATTAAAGGGCAAAACGTCTTTTTACCTATAAATGGAACTTAATGGTTCAAAAACTTCTTGACAGGACCTAAGCTACCACCAAATATGTAGATAGGACTTTTTGATAATTAATCCTTTATTTTAATAACCTTAGCATTATCGTTCTATAAAAAGGTTACTTCAATACTTATATAATAACAAATTTAGTTAAATTATTTGTTTATTTTGATAATTTTAGTTCTATTGTGATATAAAAGTGTAATTATCATATAATTTTATATGACATATATTAAATTATAAGATAATAAAATAAACACTCATTTTCATATTAAAAATAATAGTTAAATTAGAAATAGAATTAGTAATATAAAACTATAAATGATTCTTATTATTCAATTTTATTTTTATACTTATTTGGAAAATAAAAATATGCAAAAATAGAGTTAAACAAAATTTATTTTAAAAATTAAATATAAATATGTTGTGATTGGATTAAAAAGAAAATACATAAATTAATTATGTAGAGTATTTATTTTTCCCTTAATTTTCTTTTTGAATTATTCATACATATTTATATAGATATTATAGCGATTCTGATTTTTGACCTGATCCATTTGATATTCGAGACTTGAATTTTATGATTTCTGAATGTTGTTCATGTTTTTTCCCCTTATTCTTACTTGAATTTGGCTATTGGGTTGTATCGAGTATGTTTGGAACATGTTGGTTGCTTGGTTTTCAAACTTTTGTTGCCTATGATTTTACTCCTTTGCTCGAGTAGCACTTCTTTCGCTCGAGCGGGCTTTGTAAACCCTCAATACTTTTGCAGGTCTGCAAAACTACTCAGCACTTTTGAGCTCGAGCAGTGTTTCCTACCCTTGAGCGGCCATTCTTGCGCTCGAACGATGGTCTGTTCTCTGCAAAACTACTGGGAGTGTGTATTTTGTGCTCGAGCGTCACTTCTTGCGCTCGAGCGGACTGTGCGTGTATCAGTTTGCAATAGCTCTTTTCTACATCTCTTTTTCTCTCTAAAACATTTCAAAATCCTAGATCTTGAGCTTCTCTCTCTAAAACTCACATTTTCTCTACTTTTTCATCTACATCTATTGGGTTCTCTACCTAGGTGCTTTTGTCAAAAATGTAAAGCGTCTCCTGAGCTCCGTTTTGGTTCGACAAGATTTTGTTTTGGTGTCTTTGAAGTTCCTCCATTGTTGCATTGGTCCTCTAAGCTTGAGGTAGGGACTTTCTACACTCTTCTACGAGTTTTAACTTAGTTATTTGTTATTGTGTAAGAAATATTGAAACTTGGAATGATGTTGAGCACTCCTAGGGATTGGGTTGTAAAATCAAATGAGGGGTTTTGTAATGTAAACGCAAAAAGGATGATTATGGGAATAAAGATGAGGTGTGTTGTGAGAATTTTAGCGGTTTTGGTACTTGGGAGGAATTTTGGACAAAAATGGGGTTTGGTCCTAAAACTTTTTAAATAATTATTTTGCATAAATAATGAAATTGGTATCAAAAACACGAAATTAGATGAATGTTTATATAAATGGTGTTCTTGGATATGTATTACCTCTCACCTATGGAAATTTGGATAATTTATCTATTTTAAAGATTGTATATCTGTTTAGAAATATCTGTTTTGGGCTATCGGTGGAGGATAGCCATGATTGTTGTAGAAATTACATAAGGATTAGGTAAATTGAAACTAATCTCTTATTGATTGTCATTGAATATGACTATGTTTTAATACATTGTATATGTATGACGTTTGGGAGGAGAAAAGAGATGTACTCTATGTTTGGGAGAAGAAAGGGGATGTACTCCATTGAATTAAGTTGGCCGGTGCATCTAGGGTAAAAGTCCTGAAAACATTGTGTATACATGGGTGCTGATTCCCACGGACGAAATTTCCTTAAAATGGCAAGTGCAAGTGTTTGTGTGATGGCTATATTGATTTGAGAACGTTTGAGTTGTATCCGCAGTATGGTTGTTTGTAATGAATGGAAATAACTCATGAATTGAGATAAAATAAATTAAGATGAAAAGGGGATTAAGATAACATGAATTATGCTACAAGACTTGGCATGGCATGGGTCCTATAGCGACCCCGGTCTTTTCCCATTTGATTATTTTATCCGGTCTGTTCCGTAGATTCTGTCATTGTATAATTGTTGTTGTTGTTGTTCCTTATTTTCTCATTTGGAATTATAGGATGTGTTGGGCAGGTTCGTTCAGGTTGGTTGGGTTTAGAAACCAAGTGTTGTTGTCCAGAATTTTGGTTATTCGCTCGAGCGAGGAGTTTGTCGCTCGAGCGAGATGTTGTTTTGGTTCTTCGCTCGAGCCGGGGTTTGGTAGCTCGAGCGAGAGTTTGCGTCTGGGTTGGATCTGAAGCTTTGCATTCTTGGCTCGAGCGAGCTTTTCTTCGCTCGAGCGAGTTAGTTTGTTCTTCGCTCGAGCAATAGTTCCTTCGCTCGAAAAAATGAAATTGAATGGAGATGGAAA
>NW_021028384.1:554929-579989 GCF_004153795.1 Camellia sinensis | reverse complement strand
GCGGGTCAGTGGTGGAAGTTCATGCGAGGTCGTATTGAAGGGACTTGGGAGGCTTTCGTTGGTGCCTTTCAGGAGAAGTTTTTGTCTCCCACTATCAGGGAAAAGTTGAGGGATCAGTTTTGTCAGCTCAAGCAGCTGCGTACACCAGTGGCCGAGTTTAAGGCTGCATTTACCAGTTTATCTAGGTTTGCACCTGAGCTAGTGGCGTTTGAGGAACGTCGTTGTCTTGAGTTCGAAAAGAAGTTGAGACACGGGCTCAAGGTTAGGGTTACTGGGCCCATGCACTAAAATGTGTATCAATCTGGAAGTATGAAGTGTTTGATTTGAGCTTGAGTCTCATTTGTTTGTTGATATTGGAAGGATGTGAATATGATATATGTGATTCACTGTTATAAGTTTGGCCAGGTTCTGAACCATGTTGATTAAATTGGAAAGTAAAACGTATCTTTGGCAATAGTGTCGTGAGACTGTAAAATGAAGTAATTGATTATTTTGGTTGACCATCTGTTGAATGCTATTGCTTTATTCATTGCTTATATTTGGTTTAGTATATTTCTACTGGGCTGTGGCTCACCCTTTATGGGAACATCATTTTCAGGTTCAGGGGATAAGCTACCTCCAAGGACTTAGCTTGGAAGGACTTGGATTCTGAAGACTATTTTTCTGTTGTTTGCTTTTATTTGTTAGTACATGTAAACACTCAAGCCTAGGGCTTTTCTTGTATTGAGTTAGAACTCGTATTTTTGTATCCAAGTGTTGGCTTGGAAAGATGTAAGCCTGTAGGGCATTTTATTCGATTATTTAGTAGTACTCTGATGAATGAATTAGTAAAATGTCTTCTTTAAATAATGCATGTCAATGATATATAATGGGTTAATTTTGAGGGCGTTACAGGTCCCAAAATAATTGTAAATTATTTAGTGACAGGCATTGTATATACACATCACATTTATATCTTTGTTAAGATTTATATATTGTGTTAGATTGTTTATACTAGGTTTTGGCTCACCCTATTGGGAAAAACCATTTTCAAGTGCTGGTGATATGCTTCCACTAAGGACTTAGCTTGGGAGGACTGTGGAGTTGAAGCTCACTTTTGTTCATTTTGTATTTATTTTCTTTTCAAGCCGAGGGCTTTATGTGTATTGAGCTTCTGACTCACTTGTTGTAACCGAGCATGGTCTTGGAAAGATGTAAGCCTGTAGGGCATTTATTTTGTTGATCATTAAGTTGGTATCACATGCTATAGATTCAGGGTAAAGCTTATGAATGTATATCGCATGTGTCACTTTTGTAAATTAACTTTGATTAATGAAAGTCTATTATTTTGTTTGTGTCATCTTGTATTAGTCATTTGCAGATGAATTATTGTAATTATTTTAGGGGCATTATAACTTGGTATTAGAGCGTACCGGGTTCAAATACTTTGGGTACGTGGGAAGTGGTTAGTACCACAATGGGTTTGTCTCGCTTGATAGATATATTTTTATGTTTGCAATGTTATGTGATAACATGTTTATGTAATTATATAGGTATGGGATTTAATTTTTAGGATGTTGGTCGAGTCCACGGGTTTCTAGGAGTTCTATTAGAAAGTCACATGATCACCGTTGTTTCTAATTAGAACTCTGGCAACGCCGCGGGACGGTCATTATCCGAGAATGAAATTCGTATGTGTTTATGTGGAGTGAATTACTGTTGTTCACCTCATTAGGACGGAGGTGAGTTAGCTTCGGTACATTTGTAAATGTGCTAATCTTTTCTGTTACCTTCATTAGGACGTCAGGATATAGATATGGTGGCGGTATGCGTGGTAAGCCTAGAAGGAAGAAGGGGTTGGTCAGGCCAATGTAGCCGAACTGGTTGGTCAACAAGTCATGGGTGCCTTAGCTCGTGAAATGGCTGGAGCATTGAAGGAATCCATGGACATTCTCAGGGTTGAGAATCAAGTTCAAGCCCAAGTAGCTGAGGCAGGGCCATCTTTTCTGAAGCGGGAGTTTTTCTGGTCAAATCCGAAGGAGTTTGTGGGTGATCTCAAGGAGACACTGAAGGCAAATGAGTGGCTAGAGTAGATAGTGAAAACGTTCGAGATACTTAGCATCGAGGACGACCAGCTGAGAGTAGCCTTGGCATCTTTCCAGCTGAAGGGAGATGTGTGTCAGTGGTAGAAGTATACGCGTAGGCGCATTAGGGTGACTTGGGAAGCTTTTGTCAGCGCCTTCCAAGATAAGTTTTTGCCTCCCACAGTTAGGAAAAAGTTAAGGAATCGTTTTCTCAGCTCAAACAGTTGAACACACTAGTGGCCGAGTTTTAGGCAACCTTCACTAGCCTCTCTAGGTTTGTACCAGAGTTAGCCGCAATAGAGGAGTGCCGTTTTATGGAGTTTGAGAAGAGGTTGAGGACTGGGCTCATGTTTAAAGTTTCCGGGTCAATGATTAGAGATTATGGACGCCTTGTGGAGGCGGCGGCTCATCTAGAGACTGTGATGCAGATGGAGGAGGAGAGGATGAGGGGCTCCAGGAGGAGTCAGGATGTTCAGGAGGACAACAAGAGGCAGAGGGGTCCTACCCCACAACAGTCCCAAGGAGCTCAGTCGAGGGCCACTTTTCTAGTTCCGAGTTCAAGTTCTAGGAGAGGTCGTCAGGGAGATTTTACTTGTTACAAGTGTGGCCAGTTGGGCCACAACTCTCCACCTTTCCCGCAGAGATGAGGAGGGCAATGGTCTGCATCATCTTTGGCTCGTTCTTAGAGCCAGTCACAAGAGAGGGTAGCCGCTCACTTGTTATCAGTGTGGGCAGGTGGGGTATATGAATAGATTTTGCCCTCAGCTAGGTGGCACACCCGGTGCGTCTAGTTCGAGACAGATACAGAACCACTAGCCTGTACAGTCGGCATAGGCCTCGAGGGCCAATAAGGGAGCCTCTTTGGCTCAGTCAGTGCATTAGGCTTATTCTCCGGGAGGTGAGTAGGTTGAGCAAAGACCTACAGGGCGTATGTATGCTGCTACCGCGCCAGATCTAGTACCAGCGCCTTCGGTAGTGAGAGGTACCTTGTTGTTTTGTAATTCAGTTGTTAATGTGTTGATTGATACGAGTGCAGCCAATTCATTTATCTTGTCTGTATTTGCATCGATTTTGGGGTTAGAGTTGGCTCGATTAGAATCTCCTATCTGTGTAGAGTCACCTATCGGTGGTGAGATGGTTTTGAAGCAGGGGTGTCGGGGTTGTGACATAGAGATGGCTGGTCACCGACTTCCTTTTGCATTTGTGTTGATTGATATATCTAACTTTGATGTTATTTTTGGTATGGACTGGTTGTCATCCTATCTGGCTGTTATAGACTACTACCGTCAGAGGGTTATTGTATGTACCATGAGCAGTGATTGCTTTTATTTCTTGAGGGATCGGGTTGGTAGAGTCTTATCATCGGTGTATGATCCGCGTGGGTAGAGTGAACTTAGATACCCTCTCGCTAACTTCTTGAGTACTGAGTGTGATGAAGTCTGAATTGAGTTGCCAAGGGTAGTTTGTGAATACTCGAACATTTTTCTGGATGATCTTACCAGTTTACCACCTCATCGAGAGATCGAGTTCGCTATTGATTTAGTGCTTGGCACGACGCCGATTTCTATGGCACCGTATAGATTTGCACCTGCCAAGTTGAGTGAGTTAAAGATTCAACTCCAGAAATTGTTAGATAAGGGTTTCATTCACCCTAGTACTTCACCTTAGGGTGCACCTGCTCTTTTTGCCAAAAAGAAAGATGGTGCGTTGTGACTTTGTATATATTACTGGAAGTTAAACCGAGTAACTGTTAAGAACAAGTACCTAATGTCTTGTATAGATGATTTGTTTGATCAATTGAAGGGGTCATGTTTCTTTTCTAAGATAGACTTGAGATCGGGTTATCACCAGTTGAGAGTGAGGAGGAGGATATCCCGAATACAGCATTCCATACAAGGTATGGCCATTATGAGTTTCTAGTGATGCCCTTTCGGCTAACCAATGCACCAGCTGTGTTTATGGATTTGATGAACCAGATTTTCCGTGAGTTCCTAGACCGTTCCGTGGTCGTCTTTGTGGATGACATCTTGATTTACTCATCCTCTGAGGAGGAGCACGAGGAACACTTTTAGTGCTTGAGTCGCTTAGAGTCCACAAATTGTATGCTAGGTTTGGGAAATGTGAATTTGGCTGAGAGAAGTTAAGTTCTTAGGCCATGTGGTATCCGGGGAAGGTAGATTCATCCAAAATAGAGGCAATGCAAGATTGGAAGCCACCTAAGAATGTTTTCGAGATCCGTAGTTTCTTAGGATTGGCTGGGAAGGGAGTTAAGTTTGTGTGGGATGAGACTTGTGAGAAGTCATTCGAAGAGCTTAAGGTCAGACTTACCACTACTCCAGTATTGATTATTCCGGATAGGGGTTTGGGCTAGTCGGTATATTGTGATGCCTCACGAGAAGGTTTGGGTTGCGTTCTGATACAAGAGGGAAAGGTAGTAGCCTATAGCTCGCGGTAGTTGAAAACACATGAGAGGAACTACCCTACTCATGACCTAGAGTTAGCGACGATGCTCTTTGCTCCAAAGATTTGGAGGGATTATCTATATGGCGAAATGTTTGAAGTGTTTTCTAATCACAAGAATCAAAAATATCTATTTACACAGAAAGACTTGAATTTGAGACAGATGAGGTGGATGGAGTTCATAGAAGATTATGATTTTGAGTTACATCACCATCCGATGAAGGCCAATGTTGTGGACGATGCCTTGAGTAGGAAGTCTATTAGTAGTGTGGCTTGTATCGCCATTCGAGAATGGTAGATGCTGGGTACTGTTGGGGAGTTCAACTTGCATCTTGGTGAGTCCGTTGAATCTGCAGCCTTGATTTCAGTAGTTGCACAATCAACACTTGTGAACTGAGTAATAGAAGCATAGCGGGCTAATCTTGAGGTAGAAACCCTCCGAGAGAAGATCTCCAATGGGAAGGTAGAGAAAGGCTTAAATGTGTATCCCGATTCAAGTATTAGATATCGTGATCATCTTTTCATGCCAGAGCCTTGCCAAGAGGAAGTACTCCGAGAGTTTTACCATTCATGCCTTACGGTGCATCCGGGAGGCACAAAAATGTATCACGACCTCAGTCGCAAGTTTTGGTGGAGGGGTATAAAGAAGGATGTAGCTGTGTTTGTATCAAGGTGCCTTACTTGTCAACCAGTGAAGGCCAAGCATCAGAGGCCAGCAAGTTTGTTACAACCCTTGCTATACCCGAGTGGAAGTGGGAGCATGTCACGATGGATTTTGTTGTAGGCTTTCCAAGGACTCAATGAGGTAATGATGCAATTTGGGAAGTAGTAGACCGATTGACTAAGTCAGCGCACTTTATACACATGTGCGTAAGTGACTCGGTAGATTATCTTGCCGACCTTTACATTAGGGACATAGTGAGGTTATACAAGGTCCCAGAGACGATTGTTTCAGATGGAGATCCAAGTTTCACGGCTCGACTGTGGCAGAGCCTATAGAGTGCCTTGGGCATGAGATTGACCTTTAGCATTGTGTATCATCCTTACTCTGACGGGTGGTCAGAGCACATCATCCAGATCTTAGAGGATATGCTTCGAGGTTGTGTCCTTGACTTTAAGGGTTTATGGGAGAGGAACATGCCCTTAGTGGAGTTTGCCTATAACTATAGTTTCTAGTCGAGTATTGGCATGGCATCATTTGAGGCCTTGTACGGTCGACCGTGTAGATCCCCTATGTGTTGAGCCGATGTAGGTGATGCATCTATATTGGGTCCAGAGTTAGTCCAGGAGACGACGAAGAAAGTTGCACTTATCTGTAAGAGGTTGGTTACGGCTCAGAGTCGTTAGAAGAATTATACTGACCGTAGCAAGACACCCTTGTCTTTTGAGGTAGGAGATCATGTCTTTTTGAAGATATCACCTAAGAGGGGTTTGATGAGGTTTGGAAAGAGTGGGAAGTTGTCCCCTCTCTTCATTGGGCCTTTTGAGATTCTTGAGCGGATTGGAGAGGTAGTTTATCATTTGGCCTTGCCCCCACAGCTTTCCCGAGTTCATGATGTATTCCATATTAGTATGCTTTAGAAGTATGATATGGATCCGTCGCACATGTTAAATTGGACCGACTTAGACGTAGATGAGGATACTTCTTATGATGAGAGACCGGTGAGAGTCTTGGATACTCAGGACCAAGTCTTGCGAGGCAAGACAATTCCCTTAGTTAAAGTATTGTGGAAACATCACGGGGTTGAAGAAGCAACTTGAGAATGTGGTTGGAAGTCCGTGAGAAATATCCAGACCTATTTGATTGATGTTTGAGCATGTAATAAAATTTTGTTATGTCAATGAAATATGAAAACATTGTATATGTTGTGTATGTTTTGGAAACATGGATTTAATGTAAACATTATAAATGTTTTGGGAAAATTTGAATTGTACTTTCAACGTTGGGACCTGTGTATCGAGTTGATGAGAATGGATGACCGACGGATGAGTCATGGTATTGAAATTGATGTACAATCATTATGGAAATTGGTTAAAACTTGGTTTTCGAAACAAAATTTGTAATTTTGGGGATGAAATTCTTTAAGAGGGGGGGGGGAGATTATAGCGATTCCGATTTTTGACCAGACCCATTTGATATTCTAGACTTAGGTTTTATGGTTTCTAAATGTTGTTCATGTCTTTATCCCCTTATTCTTACTTGAGTTTGGCTATTGGGTTGTATCGAGCATGTTTGGAACAGGTTGGTTGCTTCGTTTTCAAACTTTTGTTGCCCAGGATTTTACTCTTTCGCTTGAGTGGCCCTTCTTGCGCTCAAACGGGCTTTGTGAACCCTCAGAACTTTTGCAGGTCTGCAAAACTACTGAGAGGATGTATTCTACACTCGAGCGGTGTTTCCTATACTCGAGCGGCCATTCTTGGGTTCGGGCGATGGTCTGTTCTCTGCAAAACTACTGGAAGTGTGTATTCTATGCTCGAGTTTCACTTCTTGCGCTCGAGCGGAACAACTTATTGTGTCTGACGCTAGAGCATCACTTCTTGTGCTTGAGCGGACTGTGCATATATCAGCTCGCAGCAGCTCTTTTCTACATCACTTTTTCATCTCTTTCTCTCTCTAAAACATTTCAAAACCCTAGATCTTGAGCTTCTTTCTCTAGAACTCACCTTTTCTCTACTTTTTTGTAACGCCCTCAAAATAATACATATAAACCCACATTCTTGACATGCATAGACATACGAGAATAAAGCATATTTTCATTTATCAGAGTATTCATTACAAAAGTATTACATATTGACAACAAAAGTAAATGCCCTACGGGCTTGCAACTTTCCAAGCCAACACCTGGTTACAAAAAGAGAGTACTAAATCAAATACACTTTAAGCCCTTGGCTTGAATTTACATGTAATACCAAAAGAGAACAACAAAAAGATCTATCAGCCTTAAAGCCTCCCAAGTTATGTCCTTGGAGGTGGCATATCACCTGAACCTGAAAATGATATCCCATATAGGGTGAGCCAAAGCCCAATAGAGATATACTAAACCAAATATGAGCAATAACTAAAACATTAGCATTCGATAAATGATTAACACTTGTAAATCAACCTACAACACATTCCAGTTCCATGACAATTACATCTGTGTTTCATTCCACTTTCCTTTACTTATCCAATTTACATTCACAAACCTGACTCAATATCTAGCCAAACAATTAAATGAGACTACAACTCATATTAAGACACTTTCATTTTTCACAATTCACATGAGACTACAACTCATATTAAAACACTTCCATACTTCAATTATCTACGTTATGCAAACGTAATCAAGATTTCGGGACTTTCACCCTAGACACTCCGGCCAACATAGTTATCAATGGAGTCCATCCCCTATCTCCTCCCAAACTGGTTTGAGAGTACATCCCCTATCTCCTCCCAAACCATGGAGTACATCCTCTATCTCCTCCCAAACAATATACATATACAATGTATTTGAACACTTATCATATACAATGATCAATCAATACACATGTTCGATATATTATTCCAACCGTCATATTTAATGACATATTCCAGGTGATCAGTTTCAGTTTTCCCTAATCAACATACAGTGTCTACAACAATCAAGACTATTTTCCATCGATAGCCCAAAGCAGTTATTTCTAAACAGATAATAATTTTATCGAACAGATAAATAATCAACAATTTCATAAGTGGGTGATAAATTAATCCAACCACACCATTCTACCACAATTCTATCAAATTTCATGATTCTCATTTTCCTTTTGGTTTGGCCCTCAAAATAGTAAAGCATCCTAGAAGCCTAACATCTTCTAACAGGATCAACAGTTAATTATAAAAACTTAACTAGTAAGTGGATTAAAAATATTATCAATTAAAAAAATGCTAGAAAAACTTCATTGTAAAAACTTAATTAGTAATTATTCTAAAAAAGAACCAATTTTTATATAAATTAATATTTAATAAAAAAGCATCCGTTCGAAATTTCACCTGAAGCCCCAAAAATAATTGAGCCACCCCTTGCAATACGGTGGAATTACATGAAATCTAATTCTTCACTAGATTTAAGTATTCATAGAGAACACCACACAGTAATCAGAAGAACGATTTTTCATCTATCTTCTCTTATGATTTCTCCTTATGAATCCATCACAGAGCTTCATTTTGGACATTTTATCCAATGAACTTCCCATGAAATACTACATCAGCATACAAAAATGAGAAGCCATCGGTACCATTCAGACTTTTTCTATCTAAGGAATTATTTCCATGAAATTACTACACATGCATTCAAAAGGAAAGTCATTGCTCAAGAGTGATCAAAAAACACAATCAAGTGAAAAATAAGATTTTAGAGAGGCAAACCAAATTAGCAATTGTACAATAAATAAATAAATAATGCATTTAGAAACAAATATGAGAGCACAAAACCTAAAATTGCAATGTTAAGAAAGAAGAAGGTAGTACCTGATCCAAGCAAGAAGGCCAAGAGCAGCGTCCCAGTGGACTTTATGACTCGACGCAAGTCGGCTCGAAACAACAGCAATGGAACAGCCATTGGGAGCAGGAACTCCAATACAATAGCATATGCCGGGGCTTCACTCGATATGATCCCCAAATTACTCGCTGCAAGTCCAACCAAAGTGCTAACCAACGCACCACTCAATGTACTCCCAATCTTTGTCTTCTCTGACCTTCCTCAACAAAACAGTCACAGAACAGAAGCAATCAATCAAAAAGAAACACAAAAGACAAAATCAAGTCCTAATTATATATTGTTTGTTGATGAATAAATACAGAGATTGAAATGGAGTGAGTATACAAGTGTAGTGTACCAGATACCAAAAGCGCCGACGGAGAAGAGAGCAGTCCAGGTGCCCCATTGATCATGGGGAGAAATGAGAGGGAGATTAAAATGCGATGATTTAACAGTTAGGGTGGAACGAATCGAATTGGGGTGTATTGTGGGTAAAATGAGAGGAGAGAAGAGGGGGGATTGATGATGATCTTCTTGTTTGATATGCGAGAATGATGATGATGAATATTGGGGTTTTGAACTGAAACTGATGGCCGTCGCGGAGACTGTTGTGCAGATGTTTTGGCGGGAACAGAAGAAGCACGGGCGTTGCTGCTGCTGCAGCTGCAGACACTTGGCCACCACCGTTGATGATATCATTGAACGCGATTTCTGTTTAGAGTGGGGTGCTGGGGAGAAGTAGCGTTGTCAGTTCACAAGAAGTCGCCGCTACAAAATATTTTAGGGGTGGGCATTTGCAAAATTCGTCAAACTCGTTTAATTTGTATATAAATGGGCGGTTTTACAAATATAATGTGGGTGGATACGATTTGAAATATGACATTTTTATAAATTGTGGGTTTAACCTGCACTCGTAAGAAATCGCTTGCACTTTATTTATTTATTTTTTATTATTATTGTTTTATTTTAACTATTGATTACATTTATATATCCCCACCTAGATATTTTTGTCCAAAACAAAATACTTTTTATTTTTTGAACTTCTCTGACATTGCATTTGGTAATAGTATTATATTAACTGAAACTGAATAAATACTAATCATATTATTATTATTACATAACTGAATTTATCCCGAATGAAGTGTGATTTGAAATTTTAAATTCCTTAATGAATATGAAGTTATAGTTTAAGATTTTGAAATATATGCTTGGGTTAGTTTATGATTTGATTTAAGATTTTGAATGATTTGTTTGTGTTACGAATTGGATTTGTTGTATTTTTAATTTTATAAATTTTAATTCATTAATTATTAATGTTTGAGCATTTTAGAAAATAGGGAGAAAATGACTCAAAATAAATATTTACAAAATAAGAAAAAAATAAGGCTCAAATAAATTTTTGAAGAAAAAAAGTTCAATTCGCAAACCGCCCGCACATCCGCAAACCCTATCCGCACAAATCGCAAACCGCACTGCGAGCGGTTGCGGGTTATCTTTTCCCCAAACCGCATAAATGCGAGCAAGTCTAAACTAATCTGCAAACCGTCCAAATCCGAACCGCGAACACCCGTACAAAATACAATAATAAAACCGAAATGCTATGCTCCAGATTTTTGGAGGGGACCTTTCTATCATATGCATCCTTCATCCTTATTTATAATCTTTGTATTTTTTTTATTTTTTATTTTTTATTTTTTCAGCTCCACTTTGACTACTATAAAAAAAATTAAAAAAATTTATTTTTTTGAGTCATAATTGAAAGAAAAAAAAAAAAAGAAATCATAATTAAACATTACATGTGATATAATCAAATATGTCATAACTAAAATATTGTTATAATTAAAAAAGAAAAATAATCATAATTAAAAAAAATGACATAATTAAAAATACATATGATACCTCCTTTTCAAAGAGTATCTATAATAACATTTTTTTTTTTGGGTGAATAACATTTTTTATTTTTATGATCTATTATATTATTAATTATGATTAATATTAATTATAAAATTATTTTTATTATAATTCAAGAATCATTTATTATAGTTGATATAATGTTTGATTATACATATTTTTCGTTTTTATTAAAACTCTTACCATATTAAATTATGTCCAACTTATTACCCATTTTTTAAATTTACAGTATTTCCCCAGGGTAAGAAATTATGTCAAACTTATGGTAAAAACCCTTAACGTTAACTTATGGTAAAAACCCTTAACGTTACCCATTTATTAAATTTACAGTATTTCCCCAGGGTAAGAAAGTAACTGTGGCTGAATAAAGAAACAAGAAGACTGTCAAATGCTTTGCCAACGAATAGTGCGTGGGTGAGTCAGCCACGTTGGGTGCTGCCTTAGACGTCGGTGCGCCATTAAGCTACTTTATTTGGGTCCATTTGGTATAGCTGTTTAAACAGTTTATAAATTATAACTTAACAGATTATATATTATAACTTTAATTAGAAGTTATTAATTTATTTGGTGTAACTGTTGGATTATAGATTTAAGTTGCTGAGTAGTGTTTGTTAAATAAACTGTGAAATAGCTTTTTCAATTAATTTTTATTTTTTGTTTGTCTATATTTCTCATAAAAAATAATAATAATAATCTATAATCCATTTGAGTCTTTTTATATTTTTAAAAAAATAAAAAATAAAAAATTTAAGAGTATAACCATAAATTAACATGTCAACAGCAGAAGCTGATAATCAGAAGCAAGGGGTGAGCAGCTTCTTAGAATCAGCTTTTTTGAGTTATAATAAGCTGTTAGAATCAGAAGCTGTTTGAAATAAGTTTAACCAAACAGTCCAAAATAACTTTTTCAAAGCTAAAAGCCATAAGTTGGTTCTGAAAAGTTGAAACAAACACCTCCTTTATATATTGATTGGTCCTTATCGTGATCGTTTCTTTCATCGGATGGTCCTCATTTCGTCAAGAGTCACTTTCATCATAAGTTGTTAGATCCTTGCTTATCGAACAATCTAGTAGTGGTTTGGAATGATCTAAATAAGTACAGTCTTGTTTGATTTGTATTTGAAAAATATGTTTTGAGATAAAAAGTGTGAAAATTTGTTTGGTTTGATTTTTTTTAAAAGATGTTTTGAAAAATTATTTTAAGAGAGAGTTTTGGAAAAAGTGATTGATTTGATGTGTATGAGAGAGAGTTTTGTTTGAAAAATTTGTAAACCAAACAAGTTTTGGAAAAAAATTTTGGGAAAATTTGTTAGTTTGATTACTTTTAAAAACTTATTTGTAGAGAATTTTTCTCAAAATTTTTTGAGAAACACAAACCAAACAAGGACTTTTTATGAAATATGAATTGGGTATGAGTTTGGTTTGAAGTGATGTGATAGAGAGGTGATATGATTTAAATAAGATAATGTGACGTAAATAGAATAGTGATTTTTTAACTTTTTGACTTTTTTAAGTTATGACAAACAAGACTTAGATAATGTTAGGTCATAATAGTCAAGTTGTATTACACACTAATCGATGGATTACAGATGATCGGACTGCATTCCCTTGCTAGTGCTAGTCTAGTGTCACGGACTTGGTTGTTTCCAAGCTATCTGTGCGGCACATAGACAATCTCAAGTCTCACTTGATGATATTAAGTCAGTCTAACTCACACATATAGCGATCCCGGTATTCCCTGTTGTTGTATAACTATAATGAGAATGCCTTGTATTCACTTTGAGAGAAAGCTTTACAATTCTTCGTTACTTGGGTGGTTTGGGCAAACGAGACCCTCCCCCTTTTATAGGCTACAATAAACATTCTAGAACTAAAAATATGGAGAGTGTTTTAGACACTTCCTCCTACTACATCTAATAGACTATTCTAGAAGTATTTTAGATCTATATGGATGGAGATGATTCTAGAGCCTTCCCTCGTTCTTTCAAAGAACCTATTCTAGAATATACAAGAAGTATGTACAAGCTTCTAGTCTTATGTACAATTATCTACCATGCTCTTGATTGTTCTAGAGAATTCTAGAGTATGCTATTTTAGCCTCTCCTCTTGTAGCCATTCTCTAAGGAGTTCTGGAAGCTTCTAGCAATCTCCATGGCTTGCTAGTGCTTTCTTGTGAGGGGCAGCATCCAAATTTATCAATCCGTGACACTAGGCCATAGCCCACCTATTGTTCTCATTGTCCGTTGGATGAGTGTTGATCCAATGGTCTTTGTCATTTTTGAGGATATCCTTCTAGAATGATATCTTTGCTTTTTAGACATCATTGGCCTGAACCATTACTTTTTCTGAGTTTATACTCCTTGAGCCTAATTAGTTCTAGGCCTGGCTCTGTTTTATTGACTGGATCTAGCTTTGCATTTTTACCACAAATGGTATGAAACAATATTCAAAAAATTAATTTAAAAAAAATAAAGTTTGAAATTTAAATTTAAATTATTTGTCTGTTTTCATTAGATAAAACTAGAAGGGAAAAAAAATATTTTAATCATTATATTAAAAGTGTTGCTAATAACCCCTAATTTATTACTTAGGACTCCTTTTTCTTTCAACCCATTACAAAATTTAAAATTGGAAAAATTTCTAGAACCTCACGTAATAATAGAACTATCATTCCTACAAAATATTACACACCCACATAGATTCACACCTTTACAATTAGCAAACCCGTAAAAACCTAACCCCCTCCTAAAAACCTAACATCGCAACTCCACCCTCTTCGAAAAAACAATCATTGCATCAACGATCTCACCATAGACCTATTATTATGTAATTTTAAAATTGTATTTTTAACTTAGAAGGCAATTCAAGAAGGGGTGAATTGAGTTTCTAAATAAATTATTAAATTAAAAATTTAACCCAGATAAATAAATACATAAATAAATATACGAAACAATATATAGTAGTTCGGCACAACTAGGCCTACGTCTACTCCGCAAGTTCCTCCTTGAGAGTTCTCTACCATTCTTCATATACTAATAGCGCCACTAGCTTCACGAGTGCGAGTAAACTTTTACAACAAGTGGTCAACTCCAATCACTCCAACTAAGTGATTTTATTACTCTTTTTACAAGAATAAGAATAAGGGATATAAGACCATTTTACAATAAAAGCTCAAAATCTCAACAGATTTTCTCTCAATAGAAATAATTTATCACTGAAAGCACACAACACAATGTTTGGGGACACTTCAATATCACAGAATTTTCTCTTCAACACTTATTGTATTTTTCTCCAAGCAAAATACCCATTTTATAGCACAAAATCTACCGTTGGGAGAAGAGACACTCCTCTTCTGACACCACGGATCACGTAGGCGTGCTCATCTTTTTGACTTGGTGACGCTTCAGATTGCAACTTGAATTTACGCGGAAAACACGCCAGCTTTGAAACAGTTGGCCAACGTCACTTTCAGTAAATAGTAATACAATTTTTTCAAACATTTCTCATGAAAAACAAGAGGGCACAGTAACTAAATAGTAACTTTTTTATTAAAATATTTGAATACATAGTAAAATCTTTATTAAAATATTTATATGCATAGTAAAATCTCTTTAAAATAACATTTATAATAAGTATGAAAATATATATCCCTTTTAAAATTTTTATAGTTGTTGTTGAGATTTAAAATACACTCTAATAAGAAATAACTCACTACCCCACGTGGGTATATCAAATTTGTCAAAAGATAACAATCAATCAATATCAAATTTGTCAAAAGATGAATAGTGATCAGCCGGATTTTTCAAAACGTGAAGAGTGAAAATTTCAAAATATTTACATAAGATCAGATATAGCATAGTAACTTCAATTTAAATAATATTTAACACAAATACATCTTACAACATATATTTTAAACAGATAATATTTTGTGTGAAATAATGTAAAATATGTATACTAAAAATCATGACAAATCTAATGTATGTTAGACATCATCAAAATCAAGCAACATTATTAACAATTTTTCCTTTTTTGATGATGGCAATACATGCATGAATTTGACACAAAATTTTATATGAATAAATACAACAAAAAAATGTTCAACATCATCATACATGCATTTATTTTCAATATATTTTCTCCACCTTTATTAACAAATTCTTTGTCATTATATTTTCTTCCCCTTTATTAACATATTCTTTGTCAAAAAAAAAATTTATATATTTCTTTTCCCTCCTTTGATAGCATTAAAATAAAGGTTAATATGGGTATAAAGAATCGATTTTGAAAAAAAATGTCACAAGAAATATTTAGGTGCCGTTTGGTAACACTTACGTTTTCAGTTTATATTTATAAAAATTTAAAAAACTCAAATAAAAGCTTGTTTGGTAAATTTTTGATTTATAAATCAGTGGTCTCAATTTATAAATTTGGCCAAAAAATGTAAACTCAAAAAATGTGTTTCCGTTTTGAGTTTTCAGTTTTTTTTTTTTCCACCACCCCCCGCCATCATTTTCCACCATCGTCTTTCGCTACCACCACCCACCCTCCACCACCACCCCCCCCCACCCCCCCCCACCCACCCCCCACCACCACTCACCACCCACCTGCTACCACAAACTGGCCTTTGGCCCATCCATACTTTCAATCACGTCAAACTGGCCTTTGGCCCATTCATACTGTCATTCATGTCAAACTGGCCTTTGGCCCATTCATACTTTCATGTCAAACTGGCCTTTCATTCAAACTTTCATTTGTGTCAAACTGGTCTTTGGCCCATTCAAACTTTCATTTGTGTCAAAACGGCCTCTGACCACCCACCTGCCACCACCATCTACCCACCCGTCACTGCTTTCTACCACCGTCTTTCGCCGCTACTTGCCACCACTTTTCACCACCGTCTTCCGCCACCACCACCCACCCACCTGCCACTTGCCACCACTTTCCACCACCGTCTTCTGCCACCATCACCCACCACCATTTTCCACCATTGTCTTTTGCCACCACCACCAGCCATCATTTTCTACCACCGTCTTCCGTCGCCACCATTCGTCACCACCCACCACCCGCTACCACTTGTCATTTCTCACTCTTTTTTATATTTTTAAATTTTTTAAAATATTTTGTCTAAACCAAATGCGTTTGTAGTTTATGTTTTTCTAAAAATAAACAAAAACCAGTTTATAAAATTTTTGTAAATATAAACTGAAAATGTAAACGTTACCAAACAGACCCTTAACAATAAAGACGCAAGCATTTAACAGAATATAAAAACTCCTCCTGAATTAATGCACAAAAATAACACAATAGATTACCAATTGATAATACCGAGGGCCATGACGATCCGAAACGCAGAATTCTATACAGTCAACGAGCCCCTGTTCGCCAGAACCAGTCAAGAAGAGGCATAGTAATGCTAAGAAGAAGGCCCAACGCAGGAAGATATTCCACTTCCAATGCGGCTGTTTGATAGTCCATACGAACGGATGCGTCGAATCCCATACATTGGAGAGAGAGGACGCTGTCAGGAGTCTTTTACGATACTTTGACAAACCCGATGTGGTTCAAAGCAGTAGACCTCTCCAGACCAGGCAATCAGGGGGTCTACAACATACAATGCCTATTCAACTACAACCTCTGGAAAGCATTGGGAATCTGGACGTTTACAGCAACAATGTATACATGGCTGACTTCCAGTGGTTGCAGAAGCCTGTCGGAGACTGTATTTACCCAACTTATTGCACGCAGGATGACGAACAAATTATCCAGCTTTGGGATTATTAGCCCTGTAAATTATTGTCTCGCATTGACCATTGTACTCGACAAGCTTTCATATTACGTAAAAGATTGGCGATGGGAAAATATTTATGTAAATTTTTATGATTAAATAAAAATACAGTTTTATTGAATTTATGTGTCTTAATAAATTCGATTTCTGAGCAGGTTTAAGCTGGATAAATGGGCTGTAATTGGTAAACAGACCAACGGCCCAATTACAACAATGAGGCCTATTTAATGTTTATTAGTTATTTTAAAATAGGCCTAGACATATAGTACATCAGCCCATTAGAGATAGGCCCATCAGTAAGCGGCCCATCCAAACTATGAAAGAAGTGGACACTAAAGAGAAGGCCCAGATTTTATTGCGCTTAAAACAGTTACAAAATAATAATTTACATTTTATTTTTATGATCCGAACATCCACAACCAGAACACACAGGCTGATTTTCTGAAGGCGCGGTGATGTAGCAAACATCAGCGGCAGAACACCTATCTGCACGTTGCTCCATCGTCTGCATAATTGAAACCGCTTTCAGACCGGCGAATAGAGCATCTTCTTGCCGCTGTAAGGCGTTGATGAGCCGGATTAAATTTTCGGCGTTGTTTTCGCCGACGACCAACAAGGACCAATGTAGCAGTAATAGATCCGGCTCGTATTTTAAAATCAACCGCCGAAATTGGCCTAGATCTCCGCGATCCATTTGCAAAATAATTCAAACTCCCCCAATTATTTTGGCTTATATAATTTCCCGCCTGCACTTGCCTTTTTAGATTTTTAATCCTGGCCGCAGATCGGGGAGCGACGCTTGCCTTTTTAGACTTTTAATCCTGGCCGCAGATCTGGGTGCGGAGCGGAAGCCTAGACGACAACACGCCGCGAATTACGGAAGGGAGCACCAATCGGGGGACGACACGTGGCGCGGGGGGAGCGTCCCAGGTAATATTAGTGGGACGCTCCGGGGCACCTATATAACTCACTCCCTAACTCTCTTCCACCAGTATAATTTTCCAGAGAGTGACTTGAGTCATTCGAGAGAGTAAGTGACGTCATCTGAGAGTGAGTTATGGCATCAATGCAACATCGTTTTAGAGTTCAAAACAAGAACATCTTCCTCACATATGCCCAGTGTTCTATACCTAAAGAGAGATTGTTAGAGAAAATTAGAGCGCTGTTCACAACCAGGCCACCAAATTATGTGAGGGTCGCACATGAATTACACGAGAATGGGCAACCACACCTCCATGCCCTTGTGCAATTTCCATATCGTTTTCAGACGCAGAATGAACGGTTCTTCGACGTTACTCACGATCGAACCAGTCGCCATTTCCTTCCGAATGTACAAGGGGCGTACAACCAACAGAATGTGTTAGAATACATCTCCAAACACGGGGATTACACGGAATGGGGTGAATTCCGTGAGAGGAGCCGCTGCGCTAACCAGAATAACAAAAACAATATATATCGGGATGCACTTGCAGCCGGCACCAAGGACGAAGCACTAGCAGTGGTACGAAATGGCGACCCAAAATGTTTCTGGTTAAATTATGACAAATTGTCATCAAATTATGACCGGATTTCATTTAATCCACCATTGCCGTATGTTCATCCATTTACAGACACAGTATGGGTCGTTCCAGCAGCAATACAACCGGATTTCATTTAATCTACCATTGCCGTATGTTCATCCATTTACAGACACAGTATAGGTCGTTCCAACAGCAATATAGCAATGGGTTGCAGACAATATAAGAGACGAAGCCCAAAGACCGCATAGGCCCAAAAGCATTATAATTGAAGGCCCATCTAGAATTGGGAAAACATGTTGGGCTCGGTCTTTGGGACCACACGGTTTCCTAATCCTGCGTATACGCCCAAGTTTGAAGATGTTTTCCTGTGGTCCACTGGTGACCCACGAACTGGCTGTATGGTTAGGGGCACTGAAATAGATCATTTTGTTGTATTGCGGCGTGTCCCCGTTGTAATGCCGCCGCAATCAAATGAATATCCAATTGTTAGCCGGCAAGGCGTTAAAACATTTATCAAGCTCGGAAATAATGTTGTATCTGAATTTCGAGATAGTTTAGGTCAATTTAGCGGCGCGTACAACAATATTGTAAAAAACGCAATTATTTGTTATTTTGTGTGGGAATGTCGCATAAAATCGATCATAAGAGCGCATTTGAATTGTCGATTGAAATATTGTTATTAATAAAATAATTGATTACAAATATTTTATAATTGTCTCCGTTGTACATTTGTTTTCTGGGCTGATGTGGATCCTTCCACTGCGGCTTTTACAGCTTCTCCTATTAATTTGGACACCTCGTCCGTAGTGAGCCTTGATGATTCTGAGTTATTGGATCCGGCCTCGCTTACTGATGGGCCTATGTCAGCTGGGTCGCTAGGCTAATTTATTTGGGCCAGTGTTGATTAGTGATGGGCCGTGGGTTGGCAAATTTATGTCGCGCCGACTGAATGATTCAGGCCCATCCCGAATTGAACTTGCTGACATCCGTGCCGCCATTATTCTTTGGGCCGATGAACCGTATTGGCCCATCGGTGCTGACAATGTCTTTGTCGATCGAAACTGTGATTCGGAATTGTTGCGTGTTAGTCTTGCTTTGGTCACTTTGCGCTCCACGTGCCAAATATCCACGTGGCTGTTGTTGAATACCTTGGACAAAACGGTTATTAATGGCAGCCGATAAGTAATTTCGTCTGGGAACGATGATGTTTGGAAAGCCAATGTGGCTTTCATTTTACAATATTTCACATCATTGTTGGTGTTTGTTTGAAGCAATTTGTAAGACCCTATCCATGGATATCCTTTTTTATCTGCGGCAGCATAGGCGTTTCCAAAATATGTTATGTCTACTGGGCATGTAACTGGAAACGTAAAACGGGCCTGAAATTGATCATCCGCTCGTAGTCGTGTGTCTTGTATTTCGACTTCGACGCGGCCGGTGGAATTAAACGGACACTGTGGCCTGTAGCTTAGCTTGCATTTGTCAATCATCATAGACTTAACGTTAGTTTTTGCCACATTGTATCGCCTATCTTTGGATTGTAGATTGGTATATTTGATACCGGTACGTTTGATGTCGCGTCTATGATTTGGGCTTCCAAATCGCCCTTTTCATTTTCGTGGAGATTATCTGTAAGATCGGCTTGTTGTATTTCTTCAGACATTTTGATAGCGCAGCGATCTGTTAGAATTGTCAGGCACACAATTCTCATATGGGCATCAATGGCTAATGCATGTTCTTATATATCCAATTTCATAGAGTTGGGAGAATAATTAATGTAAGAAGACGTCTCTAAAACGACGTCGCATTGATGCCATAACTCACTCTCAAATGACGTCACTTACTCTCTCGGATGACGCAAGTCACTCTCTGAAAAATTATACTGGTGCAAGAGAGTTAGGGAGTGAGTTATATAGGTGCCCCGGAGCGTCCCACTAATATTACCTGGGACGCTCCCCCTGCGCCACGTGTCATCCCCCGATTGGTGCTCCCTTCCGCAATTCGTGGCGTGTTGTCGTTTAGGGCTTCCGCTCCGCGCCCAGATCTGCGGTTAGGATCAGGCAACTAAATTTTATTTTAAAATAATAATTGCTTATTGATGTTTATAAATTCAAGCTCAATATCCCTTTTTTGAACATGATCCTGTATAAAATGATATCTAATCTCAATATGTTTAGTTCGAGAATGTTGAACTAGATTCTTAGTCAAATTGATTGCACTTATATTTTCACATTTAATAGGAATATAATCATAATATAAATTAAAATCCTTCAATTGTTGTTTTATCCATAATAATTGCGCACAACAACTTCCAACTGCTATATATTCAGCTTCAGCAGTGGATAAGGCAACTAAATTTTGCTTCTTGCTAAACCAAGACACTAAAGCAAGTCCTAGAAATGGACAAGTACCACTAGTACTCTTTCGGTCTACTAAATTACCAGCATAGTCAGTATCCGAAAACCTAATTAAATCAAATGAGACACCTTTAGGATAAAATAATCCCAAGTTTTGAGTACAGACAAGATATCTAAAAATTCGTTTAACAACAAATAAATGCGATTATTTTAGATTAGGTTGAAATCTACACATGCATACACTAAACGTTATATCTGGCCTACTTTCCATAAGATAGAGTAAGGATCCAATCATACCTTCGTATTTTTTCTCATCTACCGGCTTACCATTTTCATCTTTGTCGAGCTTTGTTGACGGAATCATTGGAGTTTCCATTGGCTTTGAATTTTCCAATCCATATTTCTTAAGTAATTCGATTGTATACTTGGATTGGTTAATGAAAAACCCATCCTTTGTTTGCTTGATTTGAAGTCCAAGAAAATATTTTAGTTCACCCATTATGCTCATTTCGAACTCACCTTTCATGCATTTAGCAAATTCCTCACACAAATTTTCATCAATAGCTCCAAATATTATATAATCTACATATATTTGTACAATAAGAAAATTATCATTTTTAGTTTTAACAAAAATTGTTGTGTCAATCTTTCCTCTAATAAAACCATTTTCAATCAAAAATTTGCTGAAGTGTTCATACCATGAGTGAAGTGCTTGTTTCAAACCATATAGAGCTTTTGAGAGTTCCAAAAACATGATTTGGAAATTCATGATTTTCGAAGCCAAGAGGTTGTTTTACATAAACTTCTTCTGAAATGTAACCATTAAGAAAATCACTTTTTACATCCATTTGATATAGTTTAAAATCTTTAAAACATACAAATGCTAAAAGCATACGAATGGCTTCTAATCTTGCTACGGGTGCAAAGGTTTTATCAAAATCAATACCTTCTTCTTGATTATATCCTTGTGCAACTAACTTAGCTTTATTTCCAACAATAATACTGGATTCATAAAGTTTGTTCCGAAAAACCCATTTTGTACCAATGATGGAGTGGTTTTGAGGTCGAGGGACTAAAGTCCAAACTTGATTTCTTTCATATTGGTTTAATTCTTCTTGCATTGCTAAAATCCAATTTCATCATTTTCGGCTTCAGAAAAAGTTTTATGTTTAATTTGAGAAATGAAAGCTAAATCACCACAAATATTTCTAAGAGAGTTTTGAGTTATTATACCTTTGAAAGGATCACCTATAATTTGATCCATGGGATGATTCTGTATGGATTTCCATTCTCTCGGCAAATCTTGATTATCTCCACATTGATCTTGATGAAGTTCTTTCGATTCATCTTTTTGAGATTCATCAATTTTCTTGGAGATAGCTAAGTTTTTTGTTTCTTGCTTAATATTTGCATCATTATTGCTTACAATATTCTTGAAAATAGAAAAGTTAGATTCTTGAAAATCAACATGTATTGATTCTTCTACAACTAAAGTTTGTTTGTTAAACACATGATATGCTTTACTTGTTGGAGAATAACCAAGAAAAATATCTTTACCAGATTTAGAATCAAATTTGCCCAAGTTATCTTTGTCATTGTTCAAAACAAAACATTTACACCCAAAGGTGTGGAAATGACTTACATTTGGTTTTCTTCATTTCCATAGCTCATATGGGGTTTTCTTTAAAATGGGTCTAATCATAACCCAATTAACAATGTAGCAAGCAGTATCAATGGCTTCGGCCCAAAAATATTTTGGTTGAGAGTTTTCACAAAGCATGGTTCTAGCTATCTCTTCTAGAGTCCTATTCTTCCTCTCAACTACACCATTTTGTTAAGGAGTTTTAGGAGTCGAGAAATTATGGTCTATTCTGTTTTCATTACAATTTTTTTTCAAAAGAATCATGTTCAAGTTCTTTACCATGGTCCATTCGTATACTTGAAATAATAAAACCTTTTCATTTTGAAGCTTCCTACATAATGTTGAAAAGTTTTTGAAAAGCTTCATCCTTATGAGCTAGGAACTTAACCCATGTAAATCTAGAAAAATCATCAACTACAACAAGAATGTATTGTTTACCACCAAGACTAAGTGTCTTTGAAGGACCAATCAAATCCATGCGCAATAGTTGCGGTGGTCTAGAAGTTAAAATAATAACTTGTTTGGTTCTAGTTTTCAGAAAACAGTTTTCAGAAAATTCTACTTTTTATTTTTCATATTTTAATGTTTTTAATGAATTTTTTAATATTTTAAGCATTTTTTTTAATTTTAGACACACTTAATATAAACACATTTAAAAAGTATAATATTTGTGAAAAAAATCTTTAAAAAATACACTAAATACCCAAAAATACAAACAAAAAAAAACATGAAAATTTAGTACGTTTTCGTATTTTTGTGTATTTATTAATTTTTTAAAATATTTTTTCACAAACATTTTACTATTTAGATACATCTAAGTAAAGTGTATCTAAAAAGTAAAAAAATTACTTAAAATTTTAAAAATATTCACTAAAAACAAAAAAATACGAAAAACAAAAAATTCAGTTTTCAAAAAATTGAATTCAGAAAACTGAAACCAAACACACTGATATTTCTTGATTTAAAGAAATTCTAGTTTGTTTACTTTGTTAACATGCATCACATAATTTGCCTTTTTTAAAAGAAATTTTAGGAAGTCCAATGACTAAATCCTTTTTAGAAAGTTTTGAAATAAAATCCACGTGAGCATGACCAAGTCTTCTATGTCACAACCAACTATTATTACCAAGTGCAAAAAGGCACGTAATGTTAAAAGACAATAAATCAGAAAAATTAAAAACATAAACATTTTTTTGCCCGTGGCCAACAAATACAGTCTTGTTATCTTTGAGATTTTCTATTTTGCAAAAAAGACTTTTCAAAGATAACTCTATTTCCCTTGTCACACAATTGATTAATACTAAGTAAATTGTGTTTCAATCCATCAACAAGTAAAATATTTTCAATAAAAGGAGAGGGACTTTTACCAATACTACCTACACCGATGATTTTTCCTTTATTGTTGTCTCCAAATGTTACATATCCACCATCTTTTGGAGATAAGGTAGTAAACATAGATTTGTCTCTGGTTATGTGTCTTGAACATCCACTACCCAATTACCATTTTCCTTTTTCGGATTTTGCCTTGTAGCAAACTTATAAAAGAAATCAAATATTTGATTTTGGTACCCATATCTTTTTGGGTCTGTGATTGTTGGTTTGTGAATTACTAGATTTTGGAACCTATTTCATATTTGTTCCTAATAAATTTTTCTTGTAAGGACATGATGAAATTGAGTGCCCTTTTCTAAAACAATAATGAAAAGTAATATGTGGGATACTAGGTGAGTAAGCTTTAACAAAGAAATTTTTATAAAAAGTTTGTTTCTTGTGAGATTTGTATCCAATACCTACTTTGTCGAAAACACATATTTGATTTCCAAGTAATTAGTTTAAATTTTCTTTTCCTTAAGTAAATTTGAAAATTGTTTTATTTAAATCTTTGATTTTTTTTCTTTTAAAGAATTATTTTCAATTTTCAAATCATTTGAAGAATTTTTGAGATAATCATTTTCCTTTTTCAAGCTTTCATTTTTGTTGATAAGCAAAACATTTGATTTTTTAAGAGTAGAATTTTTTGAAATTACTTTTTGAAAATCTTCATGAAGTTCCTCAACATCTAGCAATTCTTCATAGGAAAGAGTTTTCAATTACCTCATCATGTTCAAACCCCATGAAGCAAAGATTTGCCACTTCCGAGATTCGCTATCCGAGCTATTTCCCCATGCTGCCATAGTTCTTCTTTTGCTTTTCTTCTTTTGCTTCATCTTTTTTAGGTTGGGACAATCATATTTAATGCAACCCAATTTTTTACATTCTTAACAAATTATTTGATCTGTCTTTTCTTCTTCATCTTTATTAAACAATTTTTTTTGTGAAATCTTCTTTTAAATTGCTTATCTCTTTTTAATAAATTCTTGAATTTTTTTGTGATCATTGCAATGTCATCATCCTCATCACTTGAGTTGTTGTCGTCTTCACTTTTTCTTGAGTTGTTATTTTGAATGCAATACCTTTCTTCTTCTTGTCATTGTCATCATCATCGGTTTTTATCAAAATTTCACGAGTCATTAATGACCCAAGAAGTTCATCTAAAGCGTCTGTGTTGAGATCCTTGGTGTTAGGTTTTTATTCTTGGCAACCCCGTTTGACAAAACTCCTTTCAGATGTATTTATTTTCGCACTTTTATTTCAGTGAGGCTATGAGTTTATTAGATGCGAATCCAAACCCGAATCGAACCATGCAGAGAAGTTTGTGATGTTAATGCTTTCAAGATTGCCATTTCTTCCTCCTAGAGCTTCTCTCTCTACAAGACAAGGTTATGATACTAAATGATAGTTTTCTATACCCGGTTCTGGGGTTAACCCTCTGCTGAGACACGTGGC
>NW_021028384.1:501879-554869 GCF_004153795.1 Camellia sinensis | reverse complement strand
CGGTTGGTTGGTTCTCTTCAAAAAGGTGATGGATTGACAAGACAAGGTTCTGACAAGGCGTATCTAACAAGCTTTACGGAATGGCACTCCGGCAAGGGGTGACATCGGCTAACAAAGACTTCGGCGACTAAGGTGACAATGACCTCGGTTAGGAAGGACAACACTTGACTAAGCTGTGCCACATCTTGGCCTCGATGCGCCACACCTCGGCCTAGGTCATACCACTCCAGGACGAGATCACTTGGGTGCAAGGTAACATCTCGGCTTATGTGGTCAAGGCAAGGACGGAGGTCGACAAGGGGTTCCAAGATACTACTACTAGACTAAGGATGACCTCGGCTTGGAATGATCTAGGCGTAACGTAACCTAGGCTTGGAATAACATCGGCTAGTATAACTCAGGCAAGGCGTGACCTAAGTTTCATATCAAGGAAAGAACGAGACAAGTACCCACACTTAGACAAATCACAAGGCTTCAAAACAAGGCATGGATCACATTAACTCAAGCGAAACAAATCACAACATACACATGCAAGCTAAACAAGTCATAATCATACCGATGCTCATGAACATGATGAGGACATAAAATGTGGGTTCCCACATCTTCTGTTTCAGGGACTTTCTTTGAGTCAACAATTTTGAAGGGAATAGTTGGACCATTTTAATAATATTCCATACCTTGCAGTCTGTCCCTTAAATATATATCATCATTCTACTTTTCCAATAATTATAATTACTACCAGTAAAATATGAAAGATTGGAAGGTGAGTGACCATCAAAAATTTGTTTTCCTATTATGGTTGCCATTGATCAATTCTAAGACTGTTAAGTCAAAAAGTACTAGAGCCCTCGCTCTGATACCAATTCTAACCCAGAAGGCAACCCAAGAGGGGATGAATAGGGCTTCTAAATAAATTGTCAAATTAAAAATTTAGCCCAAAAAAATAAATAGATAAATAAATATACGGAACAAAATATATGAGAGTAATAAAAAATAAAATGAGTAAAGGGAAGAGAAAACAAACACTGCTATTTATAGTGGTTCAGCACAACTGGGCCTGCATCCACTCCTCAAGTTCCTCCTTGAGAGTTCTCTACTATTCTTCAAATACTAACAACACCAACAGCTTCACAGGTGCTAGTGAACTTTTACAACAAGTGATTAAACCTAATCACTCCAACCAAGTGATTTTATCTCAAAAATCACTGACAAAAATTATCACTCCTTTTACAAGAACAAGAATAAGAGATATAAGACTTTTTTTTACAATAAAAGCGCAAAATCTCAATAGATTTTCTCTCAATAGAAATAATTAATCACTAAAAGCACACAATACAATATTTGGAAACACTTCAATATCACATAATTTTCTCTTCAACACTTGTATTTTTCTCCAAGCAAAATACCCATTTTATAGCACAAAATCTACCTATTGGGAGGAGAGACACTCCTCTTCTAACATCACGGATCACATAGGCACGCTCCTCTTTTTGACTTGGTGACGCTTCATATTGCAACTTGGATTCACGCGGAGAACACGCCAAGTTTGAAACAATTGGCCAAATGTCGCTTTTGATAAATAGTAATACAATTTTTTCAAACATTTCTTGTAAAAAACAAAGAGTGCACAGTAACTACATAATAACTTTTTTATTAAAATATTTGAATACACAGTAAAATCTCTATTAGCATATTTATATGCATAGTAAAATCTCTTTAAAATAACATTTATAATAGATATAAAAATATATACCCTTTTAAAATTTTTGTAGTTGTTGTAGAGATTTTAAATACACTCTAATAAAAAATAATTCACTACCCTGCATGGGTATATCAAATTTGTCAAAAGAAGATAACTCACCAATACCAAATTTGTCAAAAGATGACAACCAATCAATATCAATTTGTCAAAAGATGAATAGTGATTAGCCGGATTTTTCAAAATGTGGATAGTGAAATTTTCAAAATATTTACATAAAATCAGATATAGCACTGTAACTTCCATTTAAATAATATTTAACACAAATACATTTCATAACATATATTTTAAACAGATAATATTTTGCGTCAAATAATGTAAAATATGTATACAAAAAATCATGACAAATCTAATGCGTGTTAGACATCATCAAAATCAAACACCATGATTAACAATATTTAATTTAATTTATTTAATTTGATATTTGCATCTTTTCAAGAATAAGTTTATAAGGTTATATTAGTTTCCTAATTTTTTTGGTTTATCCTACAATATCTCCTAAATATCTAAATTATGGTTATTTAATGCGTATATAATAAGACTTCAATGTTGTTTTCTAAATAAACAAAAAAGAAGTCTTTCTTCTTCTCTTCTTCTACTCTGTTATTTTGTTTGTGAGTTTACTGTATTGAGTTCACAAATGAGTGTTGGGTAATTTAAGATTCATGAATTCACTTTGCTGCACACAAATTATTTCGAAGGTCGTTGTATCTTGGGGGAGGAACGTCCTTTAACTTGGCGCAGGAGAGGGTGTATTGTTCCTAAAGAGCGCAATCTGCGTGCCTCGACCACCATTCAAGCTTCTCTAAACTTTCTCTCTAATAATAATATTTATTTGTTGTTTTTGGTTTATTATTAGTTTGGTATTTTTATTCTAATAGTAAATCCTGTTTAATTTTTTCTAACAATCTTAGGAACAATAATTAGGATTTTTTGTAAGAAGTTGTTGTGTTGAGTATAATTTTATTTTAAAAAAAATACAAGATTGATGAAACCAATTCCGACAAGCCTGAGAAGTTTAATGGTCAAAATTTTAGATGTTGACAACAACAAATGAAATTTTGGTTAACTACTTTGGGTCTTTATTCAGTGGTTCATAAAGCTACTGTTTCAAAAGGAAAAGAAAAGGTTTCTGAAAAAGAAAAAGATTTTGGAAAAAGTAAAACTTATAAGGCTGTAGAAATTGTTGAGACGGCTAAGGATTCAACTTCATCGAAAAAATATGATGATGATGATTTTGATGAAAAAGTTTATCTTCATCATAATAGGATTTTAAGTTCTTTATCTCCTTCTATCTATATCTTTTGCAGTATAAAAACTTTTATTGAATTATAGGAAGCACTTGATTTTAAATATGGATCTAAAGATGCTAGTCTTAAACGTTACTATGCTAATTTTTTTTTTGACTTTCATATGATTAATGGCAAATCAGTTGTGTAACAAGTGCATGAATTTCAAAATATTTGTATGATCTAAAAAGAAAAGGAATAGATTTATCTGATATTTTTCTAGTTGCTTCACTGATTAAAAAATTATCTCCATCTTGGTCAGAATTTGGTAGAATGTTAAAACAAAAACATGATGATTATACTTTTGATGAATTGCTAGTATCCCTAAATATTGAGAAAAAGCACTGTGAAAAACAAGCTGGGTTTTTAAATTTTCATTTTCGAGCCAAGGCACTTTTTGTAAAAAAATCTTACACCCAGACCTATTAATTTCAAGAAAAATGGTGCACACAAGACTGAGAATAACAATCTTAATAATAAATTAGAAGGCAAAAATATTATTCAGTGAAAAATAGTGCCTTGCTGGGTGTGTGGGAAAACTAATCACATGCTAGAGATTGTTATCATTAGAAAGGTCAACCCCATAAAGCCAGTGGTCCTCCAGTAACCCCTAAACCACAAGCTAATGTTGTGACCGTGGGGGTCAGCTCCTCCAACCTTGCTAGCAAGTATTTTATTAGTGATCCCGAGTTAAATATTGTTTTTAACTCAAATGGTTGGCCTATAGACTCGGGTGCTAATGTTCATATGTGCACTGATAAAAATATTTTTTCACCTTATTATTAGGAATCAGGCACAAGAAATGGGAGCTTGGTCAGGGTACTAGGTGAAGGACAAGTTAGATTGAAATTGAGATCAGGCAATATAATCATCTTTAATGGAGTTTTGCATGTTCCTGATATTAGGAAAATTTTAATTAGTGCATCTTTGTTAGTTCAACATGGTTTTAAAGTTGTTTTTGAATCAAATAAAGTTGTAATAACTAAGAATGGTAACGTTATTGGTAAAGGTTATCTTCATGATGGTTTGTATAGTCTTAATGTTATGGATTCTAATTTTAATAAAATTGCATGTTATTCTTTCTCTACTTCTTCTATTGCTAATGCAGAATGTTCTAATATGTTGCATGTTAGACTTGGACATGTAAATTTGAACACTATTAAGAGAATAATGAGTTTAGAATTAATTCCAAAATTTGTAATTATTTTAAAGAAAATATGTCAAATATGTGTACAAGCTAAACAAACTAAAAAACCTTTTAAATTGATTGAAAAAGATACATCTTTGTTACAACTTTACCTAGTGATACATGCATGTGACCTTAACAATGTTTAACTCATAGTGGAAAAAGATATTTTATTACGTTTATTGATGATCTTTCTAAATATTGCTATGCATATTTAATAAGTCACGAAAGTGAATTATTTGATAAATTTAAAATATATAAAGCTTGTGTAGAAAATCAATTAGAAAAGAAAATTAAAATCTTAAGGTCAGATAGAGGAGGCGAGTATACACCAATAGAAATGGAAGAGTTTTGTGAAGAACATGGAATTATTCACCAACGGTCTCCACCTTATTCACAATCTAATGGAGTAGCAGAACATAAAAATCGAACGTTGCTAGATATGATAAATGCTATGTTCGCTAGTTCCGGTTTACCTAATAATTTGTGGACTGAAACTTTATAAGAAAATGCTATAGACCCCAAATTTTCTTTCAAATAAATGACTAAATATCTCACATGGGTGTGGGGTTCGCAATTTTATGGACCCCACATCTATGTGGGATATTTGGTCATTTATTTGGTAGAAAATTTGGTATCCCTTGCATTATCCAATTTTATATTCTGCTTATCATATATTAAATAAAATGCTTTACAAAAATTTGGAAAAAACACCTTATGAAATTTGGGGGGGAAAAAAAAAAAGCCTAGTTTAAAATATTTCAAAGTGTGGAGGTGTTTGGCTAAGGTTTTAATACCAATCACTAAGAAAAGAAAATTAGGACCGAAGACTATTGATTGTGTATTTATTGGGTATGCCTTAGATAGTGTTGGTTATAGATTCTTTGAAATTAATTCTGAAAATTCTGAAATTTCTAATAATACTATAATGGAGTTAAGAGAAGCTGTATTTTTTGAAAATGTATTTCCTATGAAAGACAAGTTATCTAAATCAAGTAGCGAAAATTCTATGTCTAATAGTAGTATAGAAAATCAAGTAGGAACTGAACTAAGAAGAAGTAAAAGAGGAAGAATAGAAAAGAATTTTGATAATGACTTTCTTACTTATTTAGTTGAAAATGATCCTGGAACATATAATGAAGCTATGACATCGGTAGATGCTACCTTTTGGAACGATGTTATAAATAGTGAAATGGATTCTATTATGACTAATAATACTTGGTACTTAACTAATCTTCCACCAGGTTGTAATACAATAGGCTGTAAATGGATAATTAGGAAAAAATTAAGAACGGATGGAACTATAGAAAAATTTAAAGCTAGATTTGTAGCTAAGGAGTTTAAACAAAAAGAAGGAATAGATTTCTTTGATACATATTCTCCGGTAACATGTATAACCACTATAAGGGCTTAATAGCTATTGCCTCTATTTATAAATTAGATATACACCAAATGGATGTCAAAACGGCGTTTTTAAATGGAGCATTAAATGAAGAAATTTATATGGATCAACTCAAAGGTTTTGTAACTCCTGGACAAGAAAGAAAGGTATGTAAACTTGTAAAAAAATTTTATGGATTAAAACCAGCTCCAAAACAATGGCATGAAAAGTTTGATAAAGTAATTCTTTCTAATGGGTTTAATATCAATGATTCTAATAAATGTGTGTATATCAAAAAATTTGATGGTGCTTGTGTTATTTTTTGTTTATATGTTGATGATATTCTTATTTTTAGTAGTAATCTGGTTGTTGTTAATAACACTAAGAATTTCTTATCTAGTAATTTTGATATGAAGACCCAGCTAATGTTATATTGGGTATTAAAATATTTAAAAGTGATAAAGGAATTGTTTTGTCACAAGAACATTATGTCGACCACTTGCTAAAGAAATTTAATTATTGTGGTGCGAACGTTGTATCTATTCCATTTTATCCTAATATTCACTTAAAGAAAAATATGGGTGAAAGTATTTCTCAGCATAAATATGCTCAACTAATAAGATCTTTGATATATCTTTCTAATTGCACAAGACCTGATATTTCTCTTGTTGTTTGTAAACTGAGTCGTTACACTATTAATCCTAGTTTAGAACATTGGAATGCAATTGAAAGAATTTTTAAATACCTTAAAGGTACAATAAATTATTATATTCATTTTTGTGGGTTTCCTATTGTGCTAGAAGGATTTAGTGATGCTAATTGGATAACTAAATCTGATGAAACTAAAGCAACTAGTGGTTATGCGTTTACTTTATGTGGCAGTGCAATAGCTTGGAAATCTTCTAAACAAACTGTTATATCTAGATCTACCATGGAAGCAGAACTCATTGCCTTAGATTTGACTTGTACCGAGGCCGAATGGCTAAGGAATTTATTATTTGATTTACCATTATCTGATAGTCTTATACCTGCTGTCTCTATTTATTGCTAAAGCAAAAAATGCAAATTTAAATGAGAAAATGAGACATATTAGAATAAGACATAATCCTATTAAGCAGTTATTATCTCAAGGTGTTGTAGCACTTGATTTTGTGAGGTCTAAAAAGAATATAGCAGACCCTTACACTAAAGGATTAGCGCAGGCTAGTCGTTGAATCATCAAGGGAAATATGACTGAAACCTATAAATTAGTCATCACAATGGATACCTAATCTTTGTGATTGGAGATCCTATGAATAAGGTTCAATAGGTAATAACGAAGTTGATGTGTGACTTGGAAGAGCACTAAAAATAGAGGGAAATTCCCTAGTTCTATTCCTTTGGTGATAGTGCTCACTATTGTGACGGGTTTTAAGAAAAGCTTAGCTCTGAATGTATCCAAGGTAGGATTTCTATAGGGTGTTGGTGACAAATCACCCTTGGAGGATACACCTATATAAGTGTGGTAGTGGGGTCGCTGTTGTGGGAAATTATGTTGCTCCCTAAAGACACTTTTAGAAACAAGATATGTGTGCATGACTGTTTAACGCATAAAATCGTTCCAGAACCATGATAATTGCCCGTACTGTGCGTGTGGTAAGCCTATGTTTGGTCACAAGGACCTAGTTCAAAACTTTGTTTACTATGGTTTCTTCAAACTGAAACTTATTAACACTAAGTGGAGGTTCAAGTCTGGAAGACACATACACCCACTGTGCAGTAAAACACTCTTTTCAATTTTAAATTATATGGGGGTTTGTTATTTTATAATTTTAAAATTGTATTTAATTTGATATTTGAATCTTTTTAGGAATAAGTTTATAACATTATATTAGCTTCCTAGTCTTTAGGGATATCCTACAATATTTCCTAAATATGTAAGTTATGGTTATTTAATTGTGTATATAATAAGACTTCAACGTTGTTTTCTAAACAGATAAAAGAAGAAGTCTTTCTTCTCCTATTCTGTTATTTTCTTTGTGAGTTTACTGTATTGAGTTTAGAAGCGAGTGTTGGGCAATTTAAGGTTCTTGAATTCACTTTGCTGCACACAAGTGATTTTGAAGGTCATTGTATCTTAGGGGAGAAACAACATTCAACTCAGTGCAAAAAAGGGTGTATTGTTCCTAAGGTGAGCGTAATCTACGTACCTTAACCACCATTCCGGCTTCTCTAAACTTTCTCTCTAATAATAATATTTATTTGTTGTTTTTAGTTTATTATTAGTTTGGTATTTTTATTCTAATAGTAAATCCTATTTAATTCTCTAACAATATGGCTAATGATAATGTCTAGCAATTATTGAATTTACCATTTCAAAGTACTAAAACCTACAATAATAATATAAATGTGTCTAAAAACATAATAAATTATAATACACACAAATTAGGAGTCGAAATTATTTCAAAATATCAATTGATGTCTGTAGACACAAATTTTGAAACTTGAAATGTTTAAACAAATTTCAAAATTCTTGTTACAAATGCCAACTGTTTAGTTTTTGGACTAACAATATTAATTATTTGAATAGCAGGTTCTTATTTTCGATCTGTATTCTAAATCATTAATTACACATTTTATTTAAATGAAACATCTGATTAATGAAGAATAAGAAAATTAACAGAAAACAATATAAGGAAAAGAAATATTTATTAAAATTGTTGTGAGTTTTAAACCCTTGAATACAAAGTACAATTCTTGGGCTTGGAACTCTTTACCTATTCATTGCCATTATGCGTTTGTAGCGTAAGCTCTTGAGTTCTCTGGGTTTCTCTTCATCTTTCTTGTGAGGACTTCTTTAACTCCTGATTTCTTTCTCTCTCTCTAACCATTGATTGTTTGACTTTTTATTTTCAGTCCCTTCTTTTGTATGATTTTTCTCATATTTATAGAGAGCCATCCATGTGATAAGAGTGCCTCATCTTCAATTTGAATTTCAAATTGAATGATAACGCCATTTGAATTTTAAATCAAATGATAAATCTATTTTAATTTAGGCGTAACTATATCTGATTAATCGTATATCCAATTAACCGCATTGATCTGTTAGATTTCATCCCGTGTGGTGTCCTTGTTGTAGGCTCCATTGGTATCATCTTTCGTAGGCTCCACGTGTCATTGGAGTATCTTGAATAACGTCACTAAGATACGATATTGTTTTATTTATGCACTTCAACAACAATTCTATCATATTTGAAATTTGAGCAAAATTTTGGTTAAAATTTATGTGCCAACAAATGCACTCTCGTGACTTGCACAAGTGAATTTTCTTAACTGTGCTAGTCATGGCAATTTGGCACTTTTATCTAGATCCTCTTAGATCTTGGATGGGATTTTTTTTTTTTGGCCTTGATCCCTTTCGGCCACTTTTCAAGCATTGTATGCCCTTTTTTTAAATTTTTTAAATTTTTTTATTTTTCTATCTTTAAATTTAAATTTTTTTTTAATTTTTTAATATTTTATTTATGTCATACATGGACCCCCAAAGAATTTAATTAATCCTCTCTCTTTTTTATGGGTTGATTGCTCTTTCATAGTCCATGGGCCCTTTATTTATTTTTTTGTCGCATAGGCTCCTTTTGTGGACTTGATCCCTTTTGTTTTTCTTTTTTATGTAAGGTCCCAAAGAATTTAATTGGGCCTTTTCTTTTGTGAGCCTTTTCTCTATTCTATGTGGGTCTTTTACCAACTTGCCACCACATTTTTTTTGGAGGAGCCTTTATTTATTTATGAGACTCCTAATTTTTTTTTTTTTTGGGCCGTCATAAATATTGATAGGATTTCAAATCTTATATGAGCTCTTACTCTTTGAAATATTTTCAACCCTCCATAAATTTTTGCTCTTTGGAGTATTTCCAACCCTATATAAACTCTTGCTCTTTGGAGTGTTTAAGGAGATCACCATCTCTTTTCTTAAGCAAAACTTCTTGCTTTATATAATACCTATTCATCCACATAGCCAGCATATATTTTTTTCCTGCAGCTCTTTTAGTTTTTTTTATTCCTACAGATTTTGCTGTGCATATTAAGTTTTCATCCTTCTAACATCTTTCCTGGTATAAATTGTTCTTGGAGGGCACAAAAGATTCCCTTCTAATCCCTTCATATTTCCAGCAGAAATTGTTTTTTATATACTTTAAAGAAGGCACAAAGAATCCCTTCAAATTTCTTTTAATCAGATATGGTTTCCTTATGCCTTCATCATAATATGAACCTATTTGCTGCCTTCTTCTCAAATGTTAATATATTTTTTTTTTTGGGCACCATCCAACAACATATTTCTTTTATAGATTTCTTTTAGAAAACTTCATTTGGTTTGTAAAAAATCTGTGTTTGACATGCCCATCTTCTGTCTTAAATATTTTCTTTCAGCATGTGAATCATCATGTGACAGCCCTTCTCAGATACACCAAGGAACCTTTAGAGTGTTTTTTTCCTAAAGTTTTCTAAAGTGGTGTATTATGTTGTTGAGATTTAATGTTGAAAATTTGATGTGACTTGTCATTAAATCTCAACCATACAATGCACCACTAAAAAATTTTTAAAAAAAAAAACTCTAGAGGATCCTTGCCCTCTCAGATAAGCATTGGTTTTTTGCTAGATCATAAATGCAAGTTGTCCCAACAAAGACCATTCTTGAAAGGATAAATCAAACTTTTTTTTTATTATTATTTTATTTAACTTACTACCTTCTTTTATAACTACTAACTGGAGCCCCACGTGCTACGTGTGTGGGGTTGCATTACAGGTGATAAAAATAATACAAGAAGATAAATAGAGAGAACTTTTTTTCGGGTACCGGATTCCTAGCCCGGTGTGTTGGCCAACAAGAAGCAAGCTTCCGGCTACAACAGATCCATGAAAAGTCTTGCGGGGATGGGGATATCAGTCTGTATAGAAGAATCCAAAGACAAGGTTATTATTGGCCCGAGATGGAGAAGGACTCAAATCAATTACAGAGGGAATGCCCCAAGTGTCAGTCATACATCCGGGAGGATGAGAGTTGCTTTGAAATTGATACCCTTGACTGGAGGCAAGTCTACATTGACTATCTCAAAGAGGGAACACTACCTGAGAGCCCGAGGGACATTGCACACCTCAAGAGGAGAGCGAGGCGGTACTTTCTTGATCAGGACAAGCTGTATAGAAGAAGTATTGAGGGCACTCCCCTGAGGTGTCTCTCTAAGGAGGAGTTGGATCTAGTCCTCGAAAGAGCCTACGAAATTGAGCATCAAGGAGGGGCTCGGCTGTTCGACCAACTTATACACCTTGGGTATTACTAGCCGACCATGGAGTCAAATGCGTCCCATTACGTGAAGAGGTGCTAGACTTGTCAAAAACACGAAAATTTGATCCATGCTCCAGCTGTAGACCTGCATAGTATCCGAACGCCATGGCCGTTCCATACCTGGGCTTTTGATCTGATAGGGCCCATCTCCACATCTTCTAAGGGGTACAAGTGGATTCTCGCAGCCACAGAATTGAGTACAAAGTGGGTCGAAGCAATTCCTCTGAAGAATGCTACGGGGCCTGCAGTCGCGAACTTCATCAAGGAGAATATCATTTGCCAGTTTGGAGTACCAAACACCATCCTCTCAGACAATGGCACTCCCTTTGTAAACAAATATGTGAAGAGCCTCCTAGAGACTTACCAAGTGAAGCATCACAAATCCACACCCTACTATCCAAAAGGGAACGGGCAAGCGGAGGCCACAAACAAGACACTGATAAGGATTCTGAGCAAGATGATGGATGAATTTGGTGGGACTTGGTCCAAACAGTTGATAGTAGCCCTATGGGCATATCGCACTTCAAAGAGAAAGCCAACTCAAGCAACTCCTTACTCCCTTGTGTATGGGTCTAAGGTAGTGTTACCTATAGAGTTGGAAACACCATATGCTCGGATGGCTCTCGCCTCGGGGATGATACTGGTGCCTCGAACCACCAGATTGGAAGCATTAGAAGAAAAGCATGACCGAGCCGCAAAAGTCATGGAAAGGTATCATGAGTCCATTGCCCGAGCCTACAATCAGACTGTGGTGCCAAGAAAGTTCGAAGAAGGTGATCTAGTATGGAAGATCGTAGACCCAATCATGCGAGGACAACCCTTGCCCAAGTTTTCTCCAAAATGGGAAGGGCCCTACAGGGTGGTTCAGGCAAGCTCAAGCGGGTACTACAAGCTTGTAAGGGTTGAAGATGGCTTCTGAACTGGCCCGCTCAATGCAAAGTTTATCAAGCGTTACTACCCGTAGATAGACCCATCTATGTTGAAATTCATTTTCATTTTCTTACTTTGTCTAAAAGTTGTATTTCCCTTACGTTATAAAGAAGCTAGTTTTCTTTTTGGAGTATGTTTTTCCCATCACTTGCAATGAATATATTATACTTTTGTCAAGAAAGTTGAAAAATTAATGAGAATATTTCAGCTTTTATAAACATGTGCATATGATTGTTCTTTCTATTGTATCATTCGAAATAAATATTTTATCAAGCAGAATGTGAAAATAATGCGAAAATCTCCAAACAGCAAAGATTTTGTCATTTCATTGCATTGTCCTAGATAAAACATTTTTATCGAAAGAGGCAAGAAAGTAATAAAAAAAAAAAACTCAATCTCTCCTAAAAACACCCTTGAAGAAGCTGCCCTTCATATCTACATCCGGAGGACAAACAACAGAGTGTGCCTCTAAAGTCTCCAAGGCCCGAGCATAGCTCGACTCAAGTTCACGAAAAGTTGCCTTTGTCTCATCTATAGAGGTCTGATAAGAGGCAAGCGCAGACAAAATTTCCACCCGATGATTGGCGTTCGAAGCTATATCCAAGCGCTTCTGAAGCCATGATAAATCCACTTGGTGACGCTCCAAGTCAGAGATCCCCTAATACGTTGTCTCAACTACTTTTCCATTAAGGTCACAGCCGTTGCCTGTCCAAGTTATATAAGATAGTGGCAAAAGACTCGAGAAGAGTAGTCTGGATGAGTGGACATTGGTAAGCAGATGAAGCAAAGGTCTCAAGGTAACTCGAATGCACAAGTTGTAGAACTGAAGCAAACGCAGAAGCTACCCAATAATGGAGAAATGATACTTTGCCAGAAGCTGAAGGAGGAATTGGGGCCGGAAAGCTACTAGTCTCAGGAATCTCCCCAATGTCTATCGGGTTAGATGAACCACCCGGAGGGGTAGCTTCCGGCAGAGGTCCCGAGCCTGAGAATGCGGAGCGATAAGGGGAAAGACCAAAAGCATCACTATCAAAGTGGAAATCACTGAGATTCAGATCCAAAACATTCGAAGGCACTTGCGATGAAGAACCTCTAGCAGTCGTCTCAAAGGCAGGTGTCTCCCCTTGAGAAGGAGAACCATGATGAGTCACAAAGAGAGTCGGAGCAGAGTCCGAGGCAGGTGAATGCAGGACCCTGGTAGCAGCTAACACTGAAGAAAAGATAAGGAAGTCTTATTAGGGGTAGGGAACAGTAAAGCCATTTGAGTAAAGATTTCTTACAGATAGAAGTACGTGACAAACTTCAGAAAGAAAGATTACTAGAGGGAGAATCATCATGCAAAGCCGGAGCAACTGAAGGACTCCTAGCATCAACAAAGTCACTTGGCCGTACAGGGAGCACCTGATTGATCTCAATGTCTAACGAAGCCTGAACAGTAGCAGTCATCCCTAAAGAGGGAAGGAAGGCCAGAGGATGAGAATCACCATAAGTGCCAGAGTGAGTCTCAGAGGTTTCTAGCATATCCACCTCCACACCATTCCCAGAGGCGCACCTCATCTCTACATTGCTTCTAGAAGCAATGTCCTGCAGCATCAATTTTTGTGGCATCAGTCCCTTCAGCAATCTCAACATCAGAACGGTGAGCCCCAATAATCTCGTCACCAATCCTCCTCAGTTACGATAGGACGGTGACGACGCATGCGTGGGATAAGGTCACAAAAATGATTGGAGGACTCAACCTCATCATCATCATCGTCTATAACTGTTATACGAGGGGTGTGCATCTTCACAAGTCTTGCAGACAAAGGGAGGGTGTCGTCCAAGTCTGAGTCCGGCCTGGTGGAGGCAGCATGGCCAGTAGCCACGGTACTGAGAATGTCAGCAATCATAGGGTTCTACACAACAGGGGAAAATAAAAAGTGTTCATTTAAGAAGGTATAGTCGCAAGAAGGAAAGTAACCTTAAATTAAAAAAAAATTCGGGTACCTGATGGAGCATTTTGGAAAGGCGAGGAGTGGAAGGACTGGCATCAGAAGCCCTCTTGTGAGCCATCTTCTTAAGGCTGGTCGTTAGAGGACTAGGGCCTTATTCAAAGGGACTGGCTCTGGAGAAGCAATTGCCAAGCTAGAAGTAGACGACCGAGCCAGAGGGTTAGTTGGAGCAGATGAAGTAAAGAAACTCTCGTACATGTGATCAGATTTCTGGCTCTCAGGCAGCTGAAGAGAAGAGTTCTTTTTATAGATCGGCGGAGGCAAACATATGGTCGGTCTGCTCTGGACAAATTCAATAAATGCATTGATATTCTTCCACCAATATCGCCTGAAAGAGGGGGTGAAACCCCCTACTCAGCTCAAGCCTGGCATCGTCAAAGAGCTGGATATAGGAAGCATGGTGTGTACGAGTCCGCAAGTAAAGTGCCCGTAACTCTCCGAGAAAGATAATGAAGGATGAGCTGGCCCCGGGGCACACTGGTCAAACCCGAACTGGCATGCCACTCTGTCAGGTCTGTAGACAGCGCTATCAATGCCCTTCTCATGCCATACCGGTAATGAACTCGAATGAATCATTATCAGCACATCAACAAGGCATGCAGAGATACCCTTCAGCAAAGAAAAAGACACTAGGCGGGAGGAACCATGATAGATAAGCGGTGTTGCCATACCTACCGGTGGGCATACATAAAGGCGTGCCACAAAGCACCGGGGATCATCCACCAAAGTATTCAAGGATAAGGTGGAAATGGCACGTGACCAACGTGTGATCAACGGCTGGCAATACTTCGCTTTCTCAAATGTACGAGACCCGTCAGTACCGAGCACGGGGATATTATCTTTATTCACTATCTCCCGAAGAACCTCTACCTCGAATACAGCCGAAGTAGGGGCAAACTTTGGGAACCTCTCGAAGAAAAAAACAAAGCAGGAACTGGCTGTGGATGAAGGAGACATGCTCATATCAACCCACGGAACGAACCATGTCTCGATGTAGTAGATCCAGCCGGTAATAAAGATTCCCAAGAAATAGTGGAGCCAAAGGAATCTGATCCCCTCTAAAGAGCCTAACTGCCAAGGGAAAGACAAAAGGATTGAGAGAATCCGGAGGTGTGCTCGGAAGAATGAAGAATGAAAGGAAGCAAGCCAGAAATCCTAAAAAATAGAGCCTAGAGTCATACATCGGGCCGACCTCATCCTCCCGAGAATCAGGGTCAGCATCTCTAGTCAAGGGCTGAAGATCTCTAAAGAAGTGGTGGATCCATGCGGTGTAGGAGGCACGGTCCGTCCTCACTCGATTGGTTCTCCTTGCTGAACCATCAAATACGAAACTCCACCGACCACAAGCCTGAAGATTTAGCTTTAGAGATTAGATCAAAGAATCATCCTCGGAGGGTGTCCGCTCAGGGTAGAAAGCATCAGGGCTGATTATTTCCAAACGCAGCAACATGAACACATCCTCGAGGGTGGGCCCCATCTCGTGTTGGCCAAGTATGAAGGCGTGTGTCTCGGTGCTCCACTGAAGAGCCACGGCTTCAAGGCTAGCATTGTTGCGACGGATGGATAGGGATCGAGATATTTTCACCGGGACCAATGGCCGGGCCTCCTGAAGCCGCTGATAGAGGCTCCTGTCCGAGAGGACATCATCGACCCACTCTTGCCAACCAAAAGGAGGGTTTAAGAAGGCCTTGAACTGGGGATAGCAGTATGGAAAGTCCCCTCGCTCAACCCTAAAGCGTAGCACCGAAGAAGGGGAAATGAGGGCCTCATGACTGGAGTCAGTGTCCTCAGAGAGACATAATGGAGCCCCCTTCGGAGACAGAAGAGAAGTGGTGGAGGTAGCCGTTCACCAGAACGGGTCCTTCCAACCAAAATAAGGAGATTTCTTCCACTCAGATGCCGGAGGTACATCCCTCTCTTTCATGAGACCTGGTTCTGATGACCCCGGGACAACAGATTTCTTTCGAGAAGACATATAGCTGAAATAACAAGTATAATAGCAAGGAGTCGTCCGTATTAAAATTCAGAATATTAGAGTTGAAGTAACATATTCAAACGAAGTTTCGGTATTAACTATTCGTTTCTCGGAGAATCCACAAATTCAAGAAATTCTATGAGGAATTTTTACATCAAGAATTCAGGCTCGATGTCTACTATTCTAAGGGTTGCAACAATCAGTCATCTGACAAAAAGATTTACATGCAACATGATGGGTTTATTAACAAATTCAACCTTGGACGTCATCAAAAATTCATTTTCTCGGGTATTCACTAGATCAACAAACAGAAATATGTAGCTCTATTCTATGCTACGACTTTTAATTCCCGCAAGGAAAGTGTTCATAAGGTTCAAAGTGTCAAGAGTATTATTCGTCAAATATATATGGTTTGAGTATGGCATTATCTTCCTCGAAACTACAATGATCAATTGCTTAATAACAAAATTTATATTCAACAATATGGGTTCAAGATTCACTCAACATCTTTAAGCTCAACAAATTGCAGTACCAATGTGTGTATCATCAACATATAGATTTCAAGTTTCTGTCATCAATAAGAGGTGCAATATAGATTTCAAGTTTCTGTCATCAATAAGAGGTGCAATGTCATAGACCGTTTTGTGATGAAATGCAGGCGGGTCATCTTCATAAAATTACTGTGTTTCATATTAAAGATCCAATTCATACAGGGCTAAAAAATTTAGATAGAGTGAAGTTCAATGGCAAATTTCAGATCCAAGATCAAAAGTATTTTATATTTCTCATCCGTAACAAAATTCAGTAAATTGTCTTACAAGTTGCAAGAATGTTCCTCTCAAGTCAATGTTCATAGCTCAAAATTTCTCTGGCAAATTTCAACTCAAAAATAAAAATCATTCATGGCATATTCCAAGAATGCAAAGCCCAAGCAAGTGTTGATTTATCCAAATTCATGAATTAAAAAAAATTTCACCCTCAGGCTTAACAATTTCAGCATGAGTGGAATTTAACTTTACAAGCATTATGGTCCAGTAGATCTAAATTCATAAACACAAAAGTCCATCAAAGCAAGAAGAGAATGTGGATTTGAACAAAGCCAATAGCAGGTTTAAAGCAATAATGGACAAGAAAGAATTTGGGAAATATTACAAACCGGAGCTGGAGCGAGCCGCAGCTAGAGGCAGTGGCAGAGTGATAAATATGAGACAACCACACACAGGGGCGACAACAAGACTGAGCTAGGCTGGGCAAGACCACACAAACTACGTTGAGTGGGCGAACGTGCGTGGTCGGCGTCGGAAAAGTTGAGGCCGGAGGCAACAATGGTGTCGGAAGTTGGTAACCACACACGTCGCGTTGAGTGGGCAACGTGTGTGGTCGGTGCTGGAATAGTTGAAGCCGGTGACGAACTTGCAGCAGAGCGAAGCCAACTGTGTTCAACGCTGGACAGCCGAGGCCGGTGGCGTAGTTTGCAACAGAGGGAAGCCAATAATGGTAAAACACCGATGGTGAGGTGGAGGGGTCAACGTCACAATGACGTTGCAGTGACGTCACAGAGGAGCAGTACGTTGCCGTTAGTGGCTCGCGAAAGCTGGAGTTCATAAATTTGAAATGTATCAGAGCATGGATTCATTTTTTTAAGCATAGAAGTTCATCAAAATAATAAGAGAGAATGGGTTTTCCACAAAAAGCTTCCACCAAAATTAAATTTTTTTTTGAAATGCTCACCCACTGGTCTGAGAAAGCAAAGAGCAGATGCAAAACAATCAACAATGATCAAGAAAGAGATGGTGAGTAATGTAAGCTGAGGCTCAACGGTGCTAGGCAAGACCACACACGTCGCGTTAAGTGGGCAAACATGTGTGGTCGGCGTTGGACGATCGAGTCCGGAAGCAACGGTGGTGCCGCAGAGGAGCTGGTGACCACACATGACTCGTTGAATGGGTGACGTGTGTGGTGGGTGCTGGAACAACAGTCAAGGCCAGCGGCGAGGTCACAGCAGAGAGATCGACAGTGAGTCGGCGATGAAGCTGGGCAGTCGAGGCCGGCAGTAGCAGCGGCGTCGGTGCTGGCTGATGGCTAGGTTACGACGCAAGGACAAGTCGGTGACGGGTCTGTAACGTCTGTGGAAGATCGGTGGCGGTACCTGGAGCAACCACTGTCGGTGTGTAAGCATTGGTGGTCCTTAGTAGTCACAAAGCAAGCTAGTCGTGGTGGCCTTCGTGTTTAGCAGATGTGGGATCCGATTGAAGAAGAATAGAATTGGTTTAGTCTTGGGGAAGAAGAAAGTTGGTCTCTCGGTTTAAAGAGAAAGAGGGCGCCGCCGTGTAACAAACAAAAATAAAAGGTGAGCTAAATAGGGTTTTGGCCCTTTTCTTTAAATAGAAAAAGAGAGGCGTGATCCTTGGGATATTCCTTCATATATTCCGAATATATATCCATACATATAATTGGCCTGCTGACTCCACTGACTTGCCAAACAAGAAGAAAGTATATATGAGCCTTATCATTTCATATTTATTCAAAAAATAAAATAAAATAACATATATAGGTGTTTTATTATTCTTTGGTTGGAATAAAAGAAAATTTATATATATATATTCTCAGATGTTGTAAAGATATATATCAGTGGGACGAAAAAAAAAGGACCCGATCCCGAGGACGGCGAGTGGACATAAATTTGCTCTTCGGTTAAACTAGCCTATACCTGGGTCGAGGTGGCACGACCCCGGGGGGGTCCATGAGACTCAGCATTATTGAGTGGTGGGGAGTCTTCTAGGACTACCTCGGCCCTTTGGGCTGATTGGGGATCATTGGTTAGGTGTGGCTAAGAAGAAGGGTTCGCCTGAAATCCACACATACTCGAATCTTGTCGTCCTTCTTCGGCACCGGAACGATATTAGCCAACCAAGTTGGGTATTCGGATACCAGCAGGAACCCTGCGTCAATTTGCTTTGTGACCTCCTCTTTAATCTTGATAGCCCAATCCAGGCAGATCCTTTTGAGTTTCTGCTTGACAGGTCGGCCCTCTGGGTCAAGAGGGATCCCGTGCTGTACAACCTCAGGATCGATTCCAGGCATGTCTTCATAGGACCACGCGAAAACATCTTTGAAATCTTTTAATAAAGCGACTAAGCGCTCGCGCTCCTCCGAAGACAACGTGGACCCGATCTGGACCAGCTGTGGGTCTTTCTCAGTACCAACGTTAATTTGGGTGATTTCATCAACCAGCGGTTTTACAAACCTCTCCTGCTCTTGTTCAAGCAAATATTTCAAAACTGGAGGAATTTATTCCTCGTCGTTTTCATCGAAATTTTGAAAGTCCTGATTAATACAATAAATCAAAGGCACAGAAAAGTAGTCAGAAGCCACAGCTATCCCATTCTCATTAATCACTTCATCCAGCCCATCTGATTCTTCTATTACAACAGACTCGAAAGAGAAAGAAAAAGACGACCTAGACAGGACTGTGGCATCCGGGTTATCACCCCCAAGAATACCGGACTCAAACTCAGACGAGCTGGAACTTGATTCCGACCCTAAGGACTCGGTGGAATCAGATTCCGACTCACTACCTGACCCGGTGCTGCTCGATAAGAATCCCTCATCGTACTGCCAGACGAGGGAGGGTGCGACAGATGCATCCAAAATGTTAGAAGGTGGACTCGCAGCCATTCCATTCCCAATCATAAACACTGAGAGATCATCCCCAAGCACTCATGTACGATCGGAGGATCTGATAGTAGACAGGCTAGTGCTACCCCTATTTCAAACTCGGTGTTCTCGGAATCCATTTCCTTACACTGCTCAACCTCAGCTGATGGGTCTGTTTGCTCCTCGATGACATCATTCCCGAATAACTGTAAGTTGAAGAAGATCTCAAATCCCGGCATGCACCTCTTTTCTGCGTTCAACCATGGCTCAGGGAAGCTGCAGAATGGAAAGTCTTCCCCCTCCCGGACAAAACGTCCGTTCAGGGTGCCCTGAATGGGCCGATGCATAAAATCAAAATGCCTCCCAATCCGCTTGGCTTTGGCTCTTCCAGCCATCTCTTTACCTTTCCTCAACTAGTCCTCTTTGGTGTGCAGATAACCCAAGCCAAAAGTATGCGGATTGTGCGGCACCTTGGCCAATACAATAATGCCCTTCCGGCCACTTTTTTCCAATCCCATCCCAGGGATGTGCTGAAGTTTGTTCATGAGGTACACAGACCGTGCGCTGACATACAACCCCTCATCAACAGCCAAGATGTTTTGAACAACCCGGGCCTCGGCTAGGGTAAATCCTGATAAAAAGACATCCTCTGTGCCATGCTCGATTTTCAAAATCGGTGTAGACACCTCTGGCGGTGGATGGATTGATGAATTTCTGAAAACTATGGCTACTCCCTTCCCGTGAGGGTATTTTAACATCTGGTGTAGTGTGGAAGAGACTACCTTTACCTGGTGCAGCTACGGCCGCCCTATGAGTAGATTAAAGGTTGCAGGAACGTCCAAGACATGAAAGTCAATCTCGTGTTGTCCTGGACCATCCTTAGTCTGAATCTGCACAGTCCCCTTCACCTCTCTGCTTGTGTTGTCGTAGGCCCTTATCACTTGGGTGGTTAGCACAAAGTCTGCGGGCTTCAACCCGATTGCATATACTGTCCTTGATGAGCACACGTTAATGGCAGATCCTGTGTCGACAAGAACCACTAGTATCCACTTGTCTCTATATTCCACAGAGATGTAGAGTGGTTTGTTGTGATCCGAGCCCTCAGGCGGCAGTTCCTTGTCAATGAAGGTCAACGTCGGGGAAGCTCCTCTCGGTAAGACCAGTCCTACCAGCTGCTTAGGCGTGGTATCTATTGAAAGTTTGGCCTTGTCCATTGCAGAAAGGACAACTTGTCTATGAACTCTTGAAGCCATAAGCAGTCCGCAGATGAAGATGTCTGCTTGTATCTTCTTAAGCTATTTCAGTACAGCCTCCTCCTCGAGCAGTTTTTCTTTCTGCTTGTCTACCTCTTTGTCCTTTCCGGACGCTTCTGGTTAATCTAAGTGCAAGGTCTTGAAATATTGCCCACTCCTAGTCATGTGGTCAACCTCGCCAACATACCAGGTATCATCCGGCTGGCTTTGTCCCCAGTCTTCATCGGTGTGGGCAAGACATAGGTCGTCATCTTCCTACCACATGCCATGGGCAGCTGACAGACACCTGTCCGGCTCCGTTACAACTATTCCTGTGCCCACAGCACCTTGCATTCCTGTGCTCGCAACACGCTCAATTCTTGTGCACACAACACATTCTGTCCCCGCAAGGGCTTTGGCCTTTCTGGCCCTCTCAGAATGCTCGATCCTTTCCCACTCAAACTGCTTCAATGCGGCCGGCTGTTCAGTATCTTCCGTACTCAAACTGCCCGTATTCTGAGCAAAATTCTTTACACCGGTGCTCTCCGGCGATACAAACTAATTCCCGGCCCTTCCGGCCACTGTTGATGTCCCCGTCCCTGACGGACCCTGTCCTGGCTGAGACTGCTCAATAACATATGGCTTGTCCCTGAGCCACCCAGTAGTTTCTGCTGCCCCATCTGAGTCAAACCAGTTGACAGTCATGTCCCCTGAGTTCTACTCTTCAAAGAACTACAGATTCGCAATGTCCACTTCCAAATCTACTAGGTTATCTAGCCCCTGATTAGGTCCATCCTCCCGTACTACACCAATCTCTTCCCCTACTGGAAATTCCACATTCGGCCTAGCCTGGCCTGCTAATGTAATGCAACTGCTCGGGTTTTACATGAAGCTCGCAGACCCCTCAAGCTCTGTATAATCATTCTCATCTGCCTCCACAGTCGACCCAAATCTATCTTCGATAGTCACCACCACCGTTTCGGGTTAGGTTTGGGAGATGTCCAAAAGCACAAGTCAGTGTTGTCAGGAATGAACACCTCTGGCTTGGGTAGGTGGGAATGGGTGACATATATGCTAGGGTCATATGACACAACCCCAATTTGGATCAGATTGATGCGTTTGGGAGGTGGAGCTTGGTTATCTGGTGGAAGAGGGTTGGTTGTGACATTCGGTTTCTCCAGAGGCACGATCACCTTGTTGTCGACGAGATCATGAATCTCGTGACGCAATCGAAAGCAATGGTTGGTTTCATGACCATGCTGTTGGTGAAAGGTGCAGTGCTTCGCCGGGTTATGGGAGGGGGAAAGCTTTTCTGGTAAGGGCCGCAGCTCTAGGGGCTTCAAGTGCCCTTTCCTGATCAAAACCCCTAAAGCTTTGGACAGAGACATATACAGTGGGGTAAAGGTTCTCTGGCCTCAGGGTGGAAAGTTGGTCGTTTGTGAGCTACTTCCGGACGCACAGGTGAATGGTGTAGCTATAAGGGTTCTTGGGGTAGTGGTGGTGACCATGCCCACGTCTGAAGATCTGGCAGCTACAGTACTGCTTGTGCCTACATTCGTACTACGGCTAAATGCCCTCTTGGGCTGCTCTCTCTCATGATCAATGAGGCCCTGTTTCATGGCGTCCTCGATTTGCACCCCAATCTCATGTAGATCTACAAAGGTGGGGAGGGGGAGGACGATCATCTTCTGCATGAGCTTGGGTTGGAGGTTGTAGGCTAAAAAAATGTAGATTTCGCCACCCTCAAGTGGGCTTGAAACTCACAGTTTTAATGCGTTATCCCAATTTAGTTAATTCAACCTCCATCCACAGGCATTCAAGCAGTTATATCACATAAGCAGCTAGCCTCATGGTAATCATGCTATTATGGCAACACTCACACGCATGCGGTATGCTAAAGCATAAATGCTTGCCGAGTACTCCAAGCTAGAACAGAAGCTAGTTAGTAATCATGTGCATGATCCTAGTTCATGTTGAGATGGCTAATGCAACACATGCAAGATGCAACTACAATAGGCTCGGCTATCCTAAAGATGGCATGTGAACATGCTGCAACTAACAGGTATTCAACTTGGAATTGAAATACAAGTGCAGTTAGTATGATGTACCGAGCCCAGTGCATGTAAGACGAATGAATGGATGCAAGCATACTATCATACTATATGCTACTTGAAGCATGCCCTAGACTAACCATCGAAAGCTAGTAAATAAAAAGGAAGAAAGACGTGGGGTTGGGAGACATACACACACTCGTGCACACTTATTACACAATTGCCCTCACTCGGAGGGTCCGAATAAATATTACAGTCCGAATAAATAATACTAAATTAATTATTACAGAATTTCTAATTAATTAACAAATTAAATGCAGAAAGAAGGTGGCCACAGCCCCGTCTCGGGATGCGTGAATGATGCATGCTTGACTCGTCTCGCCCGGAAACTCGCTGCCATAGCACTGTTGCCTCTGTTTACACTGTCTTGCCCCTCTAAAAATTCTGAAAGTCCCCAGAACTGCTCCTTGAGCGTTGTGGAATGTTACCGGCCAAAAGAATATACTACCGGCCATGGGAACACTCTTATCGGCTAAATATTGTGCTCTCGGCCAAACATTCTTTGCCGGTCGGCACTCAACACTGCCGGCCGGCCAAATATTCCTACTGAAACCTGCAGTTGACAGCAGCAGAGGGCAAGCAGTGTATGGCATGGACGTTTCAAGCAAATGTATGCATGGACACACTCCCTATCATGTTATGGACTCAAGGGAGCATGGCCCTCGACCCTCGGGGCATCAATTGCGCATTTCGATGCATGATGGCCCAAAAGACCAAGTATGCAATTTCAATGTAAAATGAAATGCACACAAAACATACAAATGGGCCCCAACCTCCATCATGTTTGATCAAGAGGGATGGGATGCAAACATGCAAGCAAGACTAATGCAACATGAGCATGTCATATTATGCAAACCGTGAACTATTCAACAAGCATGCAACAATGTCATGTGACCAAGGATGCCTCAAAACAGTCCCTAAGCATGCCATAACAATGCCAAAACCATGCTTAAACACAAGCAATGCATGCTAGAATGAAAGGGTAAAATGTCAAGCAAAGTAGGCCAATAAGCATGATTTACACTACAAGTGCAAGAAGCAAATGAGGGATGCTCTAACCAACCCAAAACAGAGCTAAAGCACGGAAAAATATGGACAAAATCTTCTCAGAGCTAAGCCAAAATATGCTAGAATGATGGTCTAAACACATGATACACATTAAGGCTAGAGAGAGGATTGCACCACAAGTACATGGAGCATTCAAGAGGTGTCCGAACCAATGCAAAACAGGGTTATGACATGCCAAAATACTACCAAAAACATGTTGAAGAGGAGCCAAATCATGCTTGAGAAACATGTCACTTTGGTGAGCCTCAAGTAGGATTACACTACAAGTATTAGAAGCATGCAAGGGGTGATCAAACCAAGCAAAAACAGAGTCAAGGCAGGTCTAAAAAGTCACAAAAACATGCTCAAACAAGGGCTCAAGAAGATAGAAACACATGTTCATTTGGTGAGCCATTAACACAAACCGACAAAAGCAAGGGAGGGGGTACAACCCCCACCCATTTGGGACCTCAATACCCCATCCCCACCACTGAAATTCCTCTAGAATTCAGTGTTTAAAAGGCCAAGAAAAGACCAGCTCGGTGGTCAACAAAAGTGGCCCAAAACAAGGCAAAACAAAGCTCAAAAGGGGATAGATCACCCCCAACACCAAAATGACCTCAAACAAACATGTTAGGCACTTAAAAACAAGACTTTTTTTAGTTGAGAGGTAAGTCTAAAACAGCATGCAAATATGGAAAAACAAGCTATGAAAACAAGGCTTAAAAGAGGTTAAAAGCTCACCCTTGAAGCACAGCAGCAAATCAGCAACTTTTGGACCAAAAAAAGGCTTCAAATCACCCCAAAAATCATCTCCAAGGACCTCAGCTCAATAAAGGGAGTAGAGAACTAGGTGTTTGTATGCAAAAGTGCAAAGAAAATGCACTTTTGAGCACAAACAAGCCCTAAACCTTAGAGAGAGAGGCAGAAAAATGTAGAGCCCGGTGCATGTAATACGAATGAATGGATTGAAACATGCTACCATACTATATGCTAATTGAAGCATGCCCTAGACTAACCATCGAAAACTAGTAAATAAAAGGGAAGAAAGACGTGGGGTTGGGAGACATACACACACTCACGCACACTTATTACACAATTGCCCTCACATGCATATCAACCATTGATGGTTTATACGTGGACGGTGGAGATGGTCTCATTGTGTATAAAAGAGCCGTTGTGCTCTATTTGGTTTAAAATTAAAAAAAATAAAAAAAAATAAAATGAATTTTTTTTTACAATAGCTATCTTCAAACGACTATTTCCTCCAAACGGTAATATTTTGAATTTCTATAAATTGAAACCCTTCATATCAATTTTATTTCACACAAACATTTGGATTTATTTTTTCTTTTCTCCTCTCTTCTCTGAATTTGATTTCATAGCAAACCTCTAAATTATTTTCTTTTTAGTTTTTTCATCCAATCACTATGGAAGGTTCATAAAAAACAAAGAGAGGAAAATCATTTACCATTGAAGAAGATATGGCAATTTGTAAATCTTGGTGTCACATTTCGGAAGACCCAATTTACAAAAATTATTGCTTACTTCAGAATGATTAGTCCAGAACACAAGTGTCTATTCAATCTCGATGGGGTATAATCATGAAATGTTGTAACAAATTTCGGGGGTGTTTAGCGCAAGTTGAAAATCTTCACCCAAGTGGGATTTCTCAAGTTGATATAGTAAGTTTTCATTTTCAGTTATTATGTTTAGTTTCTTATTCTGGTATCGTATAAAAATTAACTAATTAAATAATGTTTCAATTTTTTTGATACAGATGCTTCAAGCAAAATTGTTATACCATCAAGATGAAAACAAACTATAGCGACCCCTGCATATAAGCATGGCTCTATGGACAAACTTTTAAATTTTTGCTTCCGTTTGGCCCCTCTACTCTGTTGACTTATGTCTATTTTAGTTTGAGGCCGTAGGTAATCATAGGATTACTGGCCGGTTACGTCCTTAACCCATGGGGGGGCGGGTTTGGGCCGTGACAAATAGTATACGGCAAACACAGTGTCCTAGGCGCACCAATGCAAATGCAATGCAAAGAGACACATAAGTGTAGCCAAAACAAGATATCATGAGTTCGAGTCAAGTTCTCTAACTCCCCAGCAGAGTCGCCAGAAACTGTAGACGCGCCCCGAGGGCCTCATGCTACAGTTCGGACTCAACTTGTCACGGTTCTTAATCTAATCTCACAATGTGCAATGTGCAATGTGAGATTGATAAATCACCAAAGAGTCCAAATCCGGCAAATCGTTTTGGAAAATTGATTTTTAAGAAAGAAGTGCCAAACATGGACTGATTTGCCAGATACAGAGTCGCCACCTAAATATTTCATTTTGGGAGAATTTAGGAAACCCTGACTCGTTGCCTAAGGCCACGTGTCCGTCATCACCAAAGTTGCCTCGGCTCGGGAACTTGAGTACGATTGGGGAATGTCATCTATGAGCACCCCTGCTCGCCCGATCAAAGATCGACCACTACTAAACATGATATTTTGTTTTTGAAAACACATGTGTTCTTATCCCGATTAATTAGCTAATCTTACTATGTGATGCGCACAACAAACAAGTATAGACTAGATCGCATAATTTGGAACAAAGCATTGCATATCCGTTTATTTGGAAGTGGTTTGAAGTTTGCTACTCGTAAGTAGGCTAAAACACGAATTTCAATGAATCGTGCCAATTCAAGTAATCCAACCTTCACCCACAGATATTCAGGCAGTTTATATCAACTAAGCAGTTAGCCTCATGGCAAGCATGCTTTCATGGCAACATTAACACACATGCAGTATGCTAAAGTGTAAAAGCTTACCTAGTACTCCAAGCCAAAACAGAAACTAGTTAGTAATCAATGCATGATCCTAGTTCATGTTAAGATGGCTAATACAACACATGCAAAATGCAACTAGAAATAGGCTCGGCTATTCTAATATGGCATATGAGGTGCTACATTTGATACAAGTATTCAACTTGGAATTGAAATACAATGCAGCTAGTATGATGTGCCAAGCCCGGTGCATGCAATATAGATGAACGATGCAAACATGCAAACATGAAAACATAAGTATGGTAATTGAAAATGACCCTAAACTAACCATCAAAAGCAGGTAAGTAAAATGGAGAAAGACGTGGGGCTGGAAGACATGCACATACGCATGCACACTTATCACAAAATTCGCCCTCTCGACGGAGGGTCCGAATGAATAATACAAACCAACTAATTAACTAACTAACAAGCTAATTAATTATTACATAACCGAATGAATAACTAGCTACAACTAATTATTACAAAACTTAATTAATTAACAAATTAACTAATTAAATTATAAAACCAAACGCTAACTAACAAGTAAGCAATTAAACAATGTTGCCTCGGCAAGTTGAAGAAGGTGAACATGCGTGCTCGGTTCCCGTCCCGGTAAGCTCTCCGGATGCTTTTTAGAGGCTCTGTCTGCAGGGTGTCTTCAAGGAATTCCTACTGAACCTTACCAAAAGCAGTCTGGGGAATACATCAGTGGCCTGCCGGCCATGGAGAGATGCTGCCGACTACCTGCCGGCCAAGGGTGGGCACTGCCGGCAAAGAATGAAGGACTGCTGGCCATCTGTAAGGCACTGCTGGCCACTGATGTGCTGGGACACCAAGCTGCAACAGAGCACAAAATAGAGAAAAGAGAGGGTCTCCCAAGGGTATGTACACACTATGTCACTCCATATCACCTCAAAACATTAAGGAAGAGACATAGTCGGATCCACGACCATCAATCACGCATCCCAATGCATGATGGCCAAAGATCCAACTTGTGCAAATCAGTATGAAATGAATGCACAAATAAACACGTAAACCCTAAAACTCTATCATGTGTGATCAAGAACGTCGGCGACCGAGAATTGAGACACGTTTCATCACTTGAAGTATGAAACATCTCTCGTTTCTCGTGCTCAGATTAACACTTAATCCAAACAACAATGCAACACAAGCATGGCAAACATGCAATGCAACTATATGGCATACTCAATGCTCAATGCTAAGAACTAGATGGCATGCTCAAAGCAAGGCGATCATAAGGTTCTAAGTACAATGTAATGCATGCATGTACAATGCAATGCAACAAGGGTAACAACATGGCATGCAACAAGTATGCAACTACGTACCAATGCATGCAACAACATGTGATATAACAAGCATGCAACAACATGCAAAATGGATAAGCATGTAACAACATGAAAACATGCAAGCATGCAACAACATACAAGGAAACAAGCATGCAACAACATACAAGGAAACAAGCATGCGACAACATGCAAAAGATGGACTTAAACCAAAGTGGGCAGACCTCAGCCATGCCCAAATCAATGGCCAAAATGATGAATTGATGACACAAAATGCAAGACAAGCATGCATGCCAATTGGCCCAAGAATTAAGGCATAAAGAGGACAACTCTCAAGCACACTTAAAGAGTGACAAGCATGGAAGTATGACAATACTACATGCTCTGAAATGATGTTAGGAATGATGCCAAATCACACACAAAACACAAACATGGCATGCATGAAGCTCATAAGCTAAAAACTAGCAAAGGGGCTTAAGCCATGGCCATACAAAGTAAGCCCCGAAGGGCCAAGGGGACCTAAAATAGTCCCAAGGCAGGTCCAAACAAGACTAAAAACAAGCTTGAAGCTAGTCAACACAAGCTAGAACACAAGTCCGAAAGGCATGAAGCATGCGAGGCTACAAAAGGGGTAATACACTACACCTATTAAAACCAAACATGGCATGACATGGACAACATGAAACAGAGTTACATCATGGTATAACAAGACCAAAAATGCACTGATATGGTGAGCCAAAGGCTTAGGCTTAGTGGCATGCACAAAAGTTCATTCTTGAGGCATAAAGCACAAACTCTTTAAGGCATTCAAAGCATGTCAAATGCAAGTGTATGACCACATTTCGTGGATTGAAATAACATTTGAAATGATAGCAAAGCATGCAAACATCACATGTATGGCATGGTAGGAGCCTCAAAACCCAAGGCTAGTCAAAGCATTTACACTATAGCTATACAAAAAATGAGTGATATGGCCATGGTAGCCCAAAACAGTCCTAGGACAGCCCAAAATAAGAATAAAATCATGCTGGAGCAAAGCCAAAATATTCTAGGATGATGAGTCAAAACATCATGCACATAAAGTTAGTAAGCAAGATTTGTTCTACAATTTGATTTTTTATCTTTTTTTAACAGCAAAGTAGGTTAGTAGCAACTTGAATCAAATATGAAATAAAATTATAATATTACTAATGTCTCTTTATAATCACTTGAATTACATCTTTTGATTTATTACTCATTTCAATTGAAAATATGAATTGAATAATTTTTTTTTCATAAAGACGGTCTTAAATATGACATTGAAATAGATAACGACAGATTTGAAACAATCTATATTGCCATGGGTGTTGAATGGATTAGGAAAAATAAAATAAAATTATTGGCTAATGTAAATTATTATTATTATTAAATATGAAATAAAATTATAATATTACTAATGTCTCTTTATAATCACTTGAATTACATCTTTTGATTGATTACTCATTTCAATTGAAAATATGAATTGAATAATTTTTTTTTTCATAAAGACGGTCTTAAATATAACATTGAAATAGATAACGGCAGATTTGAAACAATCTATATTACCATGGGTGTTGAATGGATTAGGAAAAATAAAATAAAATTATTGGATAATGTAAATTATTATTATTATTATTTTTTTAAAATGAACTTGAAACACTCGCATACTCCGCCCAAGAGGATATAAGAAAGAACTCGATACCTTAAAAAAATAATAACAATAATGATTCATACTAGAGGAAAAAAGTGTCCATACTTGAGATGTGTTGAAGTAAAAATATTACGGTTTCTCCACTCTTGGGCCTAGTCTCCAATTGCTTGAATCAGTGACATGTTAGTGGTGGATGAAGTTGAATTCTCTTATTGCCCCTTATTATTTAAGGTAAATATAAATTGTTTTATCTAATTTTAGAAATTAAATTTCACTTATTAAAATTTTTAATTTCATAATAAATGGCTCTCTTTGTTAATAAATTATCAATTCAATTAACAGTTTTTAATGATTTCAAAATTTTATTTCAATTAATAATTTAAGTAATTTTATTATTATACAGAAAAATAGTTAGAACTTTTTTTCAATTAATTCTGTTAAATAAAAAATTCTAACAATTGTTATTTATAATTTTTTAAATCACAAGAGATAATCTGTATATGAAGCAAACTTCATGGGTATATTTGTAATTTACCCTATTACTTATTAACTAAGATAAGATATACTTATTAACTAAAGGGTGTTTTAAGAAGATGGTTAAAAATTAATTTTTGACTTTTTTTGACTTTTTTGTGATAGAGTGAAGTAGGTTAAAAGCTGGGAAGTGACTTTTAACTCACTTCCCAAAATAGGCCTAAGATAAGGTAAGATGATTTAGATGTGTTGGGGCTTTATGGATGTGGTCTATTTGTTGGACTCGGAAAGGCAACAAATAACTTAATTTAAATTATAACTCTTTAGAAAGTATGATGGAGCTTTTTTATGAATTTACAGAGCAGACGCTCTTGTAAATCATAACCTTGAAATGAAATGCAAATTTAAAAATAAAAAAGAGTAAATAATGAAACTAGTTGCTATAGTATTGAAGTATAGTATAAGCTCCACAAGAAAGATGCAATTAATATATATTTACCTAGAACGATCAGAGCTTGATGTTCTTGATCTTTGAACCATCTCTGAATCCTCTTCATTAACTCCATATTCTCTCTCTACTACTCTAATTCATCTCTCCCAAATATGAAGATTAAAAAAAGGAAATTTAACGCGATCTATCTATTAATTTATTATTTTTATTTTTTGATTCACCGCGGTTCTGCGCCCTTTTGAGATGTTAGTATATATTATATACATTAGATATATGCTGTAAAGGAACAACACCTTCATTATTATGTTTTCTTAGTGCTTAGCTATCATTATGTTGTCTCTTTCTCCTTTTGGTGCTCTTCTTTATAAATGAGAAACATCACCTTGTAACCAATATACTGGGGTTATTTGGGATAAATTAAATAAGTATACTTTTTGACTTTTTATGAAATATGGGTTGGGTATAGATTGGGTTTGAAGTGATGTGGTAAAGAGATGATGTGACTTAAATAAGATGATGTGACTTAAATAGGATAGTGACTTTTTTATTTTTTTTGATTATGCCAAACCAAGCCTGAATATAACAAACACATTCATTCACTCTCTCTCTCTCTCTCTCTCTCTCTCTCTATACCAAACTAACATGGTATCAAAGCCCAGTTCTACACTCTTGACATTTTCTGTTTTTGGTGCTTAGTCCCGTACACAGTGGCACTACACCATCCTACTCGGAATCACCTCACGATTCCAACGGCACCACCCTCATCACCAAAATTGCCGTCACTCTCCGCTTTTGTGTTCAGCTCGTCTCAGCTTCCATCGCCACTCGCACACACGCCATTCACGTGCTCCTCCTTTGCTTGCTTACGTCAGCATCTGACGTCAACCCTGCGCTTGTGTGCGCCGTGCCTGCTACTGTGCGCCCAGCGTGCGCCGATTTGCTATTTTGCGCCCGCGTGTGCCATTTTGCTCTTGTGCCCCGTTCGCTATTGTACACCTGTGTGCGCCATTCTGCTTCTGTGTGCCGCGCATGTGCCGTTCTGCTACGGTGCGCCGCACGCCATTCCTGTTACTGTGCGCCGCACTCCAGCCTGCTATTGTGTGCCGCTGACATCATTTCTCCTCTGCTGACGTCATCTCTGCATAGAAACCCCCTTTTCCAGCTATTTTCAACCTTCCGGATACACTGGGACACTTTGTTTTACCTAAATTTGCTCCTACAGGTCTGTTCCTCTTTATTTACCCCCAACTACACTTTTATTATGGATCGCCATGATGTTTCCCATCCAATTTCAATTCTTCTTAATGGTTCCAATTATGTATTGTGGGCCCAAGCCATGTCTTCCTTTCTCAAAGGATGAAAACTTTGGCGTATTATCACCGGGGATGTGACCAAACTGGTGAAAGTGAACGCTGAGCAAACGGCCACATATGAAGACCGACTCGAAGATTGGGACAGTAAGAACTACCAGATCATTACTTGGCTTCAGAATACCTCTGTTCCCTCTATTAGTCTTCAGTTTGGCCGTTTTTAACTTGACTCTATTCCCAATCCTGCTAAATCCATTTGGGATTTTTTGAGAGATCGATACCAGACTATCAGTCTTGCCCATCAGTAACAACTTCAGAGTCAACTTCACCGCATGCGCCAATAATCCAGTTAGTCTATTAATGACTTTCTTTCTCAAATATATTCTGTTTGGGACCAACTTGCTTTCTCAGAATCGACATGGCCTCACCTTGAAGATGCTACTTTATTCACTACCAATCGTAATCCGTAGCGGTTAGTTCACTTTCTCATGGCTCTCACTCCCTCTTTTGAGCCCGTGCGTGCCTCTCTTCTTCATTGCCTTCCATTGCCCACTCTTGAACAGGCTATTTCTGAGCTATTATCTGAGGAGACTCGTCTTGGTACTCTCCAGACTCATCATGTGGACTCTGTTCTTGTCACTCCTCAGTTACGGCCCTCACCGACCCAACGAACCACTACTTGTATCTATTGTCAGAATCGGGGCCTTCCTTCTACTCATCTTCTGGTTCATTGCCCTGTCCGATCCTGCTGCTATTGCAACAAACTTGGTCCTGGTCATCTACAGCAGGATTGTTTTCGCAATCCATCCCGGTCATCTTTCACTAGCCACTCCTCTCGTGGTGGTTCTTCTAGGGGGAGCTCTCATCGACAGTTTAATTGAACTACTGTTGCTGCTGCTGCATCTGAGGATTTCTCTGAGTCTCCTGCTCCGTCTGCCCCTATTTTTTCTCAAACTAACGTTGAGGCCATGTTCAAACAGCTTCTCTCCACCTCTGGTACACCTCGTCCTACTGCTTTGTCTGTGACTCCAGGTAATTCTTCTTGGTATTTTGACTCCACCTGTTGTAATCATATGACTTCCAGCTCTACTATATTCTCTTTCATCTCTCCCTCTACTTATCTTCCCTCCATTCATACTGCTGATGGCTCTCTTATGTTTGTTAGTCAGGTCGATATTGTTGCCACATCTCAGTTATCTTTACCTCAAGTTTATCATATCCCTGCTCTAACCTTAAACCTTATCTCTATTAGTCAATTATGTGAGCTTGGTCTAACCGTCATATTTTCTACTAACGGTTGTTTTCTGCAAGACCTTCAAATGGGACAGACTATTGGGATCGGCCGTAAGCATGGACGTCTTTATGAACTCATTCAAATTCATGTTCCTGGCTCCCCACAGATTGCTGCCCCTGCTTCTGCTTCCTCTTTGTCTTCTTTTCATCTTTGGCATTGTTGCTTAGGACATATTTCTGTTAGTCGCTTAAAATCTTTGGTTTCTAGTAGTCAATTGGGTCATGTACTTCCAGATACCTTTGATTGTATACCCTGCCAACTTGTAAAACAACCTACTTTATCATTCAATAAAAGTACTTCTGTTTCCCATGCTCTTTTTGATCTCACATATTCGGATATTTGGGGCCCATCCCTTACTACTACCATGGGGAGATCCCATTATTTTGCTGCTTTTATTGATGATTATTCATGATTTACTTAGCTTTTTCTCATGAAAACTCGGTCTGAACTTAAAAATCTTTATTATAGCTTTGCCAAAATGGTCCACACCAAATTTTCAAAAACCATTAAAATTTTTCGCTCTAACAATGCTATGGAATATCGGGATACCGATTTCCTTTCCTTTCTTCAAAGTCATGGTACTCAGCCTCATCATTCCTATGCTGGCACGTCCCAAGAAAATGGGCGTGCTGAATGGAAACATCGGCATAATCTTGACACTACCCGCGCTCTCATTCTTTCTTCTTCCTGCCCTGAAAACTTTTGGGGGGAGGCTGCCCTTATTGTTGTGTACACTATCAATTGTGTTCCTACCCCTATCATCCATCATCAAACTCCCTTTGAACGTCTACATGGCACTCCCCCTCCCTACACCAATCTTCGGGTTTTTGGCTATGCCTGCTTTGTTCTGCTTCAATCACATAAACACACCAAGCTTGAACCTCGTTCTCATCTTTGCTGCTTTCTTAGATATGGGATTGAATATAAAGGCTTTCGCTGTTGGGATCCTCTCTCTAAGCGTCTTCGTCTCTCCCGTCATGTCGTCTTCTGGGAGCACAAAATGTTTTCCTCCCTCTCCTCCTTTCACTTACTTGCACTCTCCACTCCCGTCATATTTACTAATCCTTCCATAGATCTCTTCTCTAATAACTTTGATACAGGTTCCTCCTTCATCAAGACGCCCTTGTTGCTCCCTGATCCTGTCCAGACTGTTCTCCTTGATGGTTCACCTCTCATTGTACCTTCTAGTCTGTCTCCTCCTTCTTCACCAACTCTTCCTCCTACCGATCCTCCCGCGAGTCGGCCGCACCGGGTAACTTAACCACTTATTCATCTTCGTGATTATATTGTTGGGTCTGCTGCCTTTCTACATATGAGCCTACCTCTTATCGTGAGGCCTGTACTAATCCTTTTTGGAAGCAAGCTATGACTGATGAACTCCAGGATTTGGACAAAACACATACTTGGGATGTTGTTGATCTTCCTCCTGGCAAGACTGCAATTGGCTATAAATAGGTCTACAAAATCAAGACTCATTCTGATGGCTCTATTGAGCGCTACAAAGCTAGTCTTGTTGCCAAGGGTTTCAACCTGGAATATGGCATTGATTATAAGGAGACCTTCTCCCCTGTTGCTCAACTTACCTCTGTTCGCAGTTTGCTTGCTGTTACTGCTGCTCGCCACTGGGAGCTCTTTCAAATGGATGTCAAAAATGCTTTCCTTAATGGTAATCTTCTTGAGGAGGTCTACATGTAACCTCCACCTGGGTTTACTTATTCCCCTCATAAGGTTTGCAAACTACAGCGTGCCCTCTATGGTCTCAAGCAAGCCCCCCGTGCTTGGTTTGCTAAGTTCAGTTCTACCATTCATGACTTCGGGTTCACCTCTAGCTCCTATGACTCTACATTATTTGTTCGGACTACGCCTCATGGCACCACTCTTCTTTTTCTTCTTCGTCTTCTTCTTCTTCTTCTTCTTCTTCTTCTTCTTCTTCTTCTTCTTCTTCTTCTTTATGTGGATGATATGATTATCACTGCTGATGATGCAGCTGGTATTCTTCACCTCAAATGTTTTCTCCATCGTCAGTTTGAGATGAAGGACCTAGGTATTATTAACTACTTCTTAAGCCTTGAAATCTCCCATGATTCCATTGGTTCCTATTTGTCCCAGGCCAAATATGCATCCGATCTTCTGGCCTGTGCTGGTCTTACAGATTGCATGACTACCTCTACTCTAGTTGATCCTCAGATTCGTCTCACTCCTTTCGATGGGGATCTTCTCTCTGATGCTACTATTTATCGCCAGCTCGTCGGTAGTCTTGTCTATCTCACTGTGACTCGTCCTGACATTGCCTATGTTGTTCACCTTGTTAGTCAGTACATGCTGGCTCCTCGCACTCCACATTATACTACTCTCCTCTGCATACTTCGCTACCTCAAAGGCACTCTGTTCCATGGCCTTCACTACTTTACTTTCTCATCTCTTGAACTGTGTGCCTTTTTTGATGCTGATTGGGTTGGGGACCCTATGGATCGACGTTCCACCATGGGTTTTTGTTTCTTCTTAGGGGATTCTCTTCTTACTTGGCGCAGCGAGAAACAATCCCTCACTGCCCGCTCTAGTACCGAAGCTGAATACCGCATTGTAGACACCCCATTTTTGACTGTCCTCAAGACTTGGATGTTCTTGTAGGTTCATCCAGCAACAAGTTTGATTGCTCGCTTAGCGCTCGACTTTCGCGATGGAATGCTCCAGGTTTGATCCTTCTAGACCCTATTTCCATTTTGACTCATTTTTGGACCATGCTTTGGTCTCTCCATATTGATGTTAATGATGGCCTGCTGGCCATCAATGAGGCATTGCCGGCCACCACCGATGGCTGGCCGGCCACCATTATTTCAACAGATATATTTTAGATATTTTTGAGCCAGCTGTTTGTGGGATAGACCATCTGCTTGCACGTGGAGGGTTGGATTTGTTTGAAGGCTCTTTGTATCTCCTATATATAGAGGTCTTCTATATGCATGCAAGAGGTGGAAAGTTTTGAGCTGAGATATTTTTCCCCTCTCTCTCTCTAGAATCCTCTCTCTCTATATTTTAGCCTTGAAAGTGTGCTTGCTCTTCACTTTTGCACTAAAACACCTAGCCAAACACCTTCACCTTAGGCTTGAGGTTCTTGGAGACCTTGTTGAAGCTCTTTGGAGTTGATTTTGGCTCAGAAGTTGGTAGTTTGCTTGCTGTGCTACAAGGGTAAGAAACTACTTCTTTTAAGCTTTGTTCTAGTTCATTGTTTTGCCATCTTCGTATGCAACTTTGAAGCTGTCTTAGTCTCAAAAAAGTTCTATTTTTAAGGTTTTAAAATGTTGGTTTGAGCCTTGTGTGGTTAGGGGGGTGGTCCCCATCTTTTGCTCTTTGGCTTGTTAAGCCTCTTGAGCCAACACTCTAAGCTTTTGAACCCCCCTTGCTTGGACTTTTAACTACTGAAATTTAGAGAAATTTCAATGGTAAAAAGTTGGTTTTGAGGGTCAAAATAGGAGGGGGTGGTCCCCTTTCCTTTTGTCTTGCTTGCATGCCTTGTTGGCCTCATACTTGAGCATGCTTTTCTACTCTTTTGTGACTTAGCTCAAGCATGATTTTGTGACTTTTTGGACCTGTCATAACTCTATTTTTGTTTGGTTTGGTCATTGGTTGCTTGCATCTTATACTTGAAGTGTAATCTTACTTGTTGGCCTAACTTGCTTCATGCTATATGCCTATCATCCTAGCTTGTGTTAGCTCTATCTCAGCATGTCTTTATCATTATTTTAGCATGCCTTAGCTCTATTTTGAGTGGTCTTGGCCATGTGAGACTTGTAGTGCATGGTTGTAGTGTGAATGCCTTGACTAGCTTTGAGTTTCAAAGCCTCTTGCATGCTTTACTTGTGGTGTTTGCATGTCTTAACCTCATTTCATACATGACTTCAGTGTGTATAGTGTAGTCACACTCTCACATGATCTACTCTTTCAATGCATTTTGAGAGATGTGCCTTATGCCTTTCTCATAAGCCAACTTGAATGCATGTTCGTCTAAGCTTTTGGGCTATCATTTCAGCATGTTTTGGCCTTTGATTTGGCATGGTTGAGCTCTATCCAGAGCTGGTTTGATTGTTTAGGCTATGATATTGTTAAACAATTGGGTATATAACAACTATAATTGTTGTTCAGTAATAGACTCCAAAACTCTAGAAACAATGACTAGGTTCATTGTACATAGAAGCGCTACGAAAATGTGTACCGATTGACTCGACTAAAACCTACAGACTGTTTCTATCTTAAAAATTCAAATAACATTTTAGTTTTCTAAAAAATTGGTTTTTAGTTCGGTTTTATTGTCAACACTAAAACCGTCAAATTCCTTTTTGTACGTTACAATGCTCTCAATTTCCATTCTATCTTCACAACTCTTCTCTCTCTCAAACTCATTACTATGAACCAATAATGGCTTGCATGCACTTTAGCCCAGTCCAGTTGTACTAGTTATATTAAAATTCATTCCAATTTCACTTGGTTTCTTCAATTAGTCTTAAATCTGAAATGACATTCAATTGGACTTGGTTACCTTATGGAAATCAGATTACGGTCCTTTGTGTAATGTATCAAAACACCAGGTCGGATGTTGCAATGTCTACTCACATTATGCCTCAGATTCAAAGCACATCAAAAAAAAATATTTGCATACCAACTTTAGAAAATAATTTTATGTCAATATGATCCTTATTTTTTGTAAAAGTTGCAGTAGCTTGTCAAGAAAATTCTATTTACCAAATAGTAGGATGACCATCTGAACCCTGCAAGAGGGTTGTGAGCCATGACACCACGTCGCTCAGATGATTGAGTTGTACTTGTTGTGCCTACCGCGCTTTTTTTCTATATCGACTTGTTTGATCAGCTGCTCTCTTTCACTCGTAATTTCCTCTCGATCTCTTTGCCGCTCCTTTTTCTTCTTCAATATAGCAACTCCTTGTGATCACTTTGATGCTGTTCACGAAGAACCTCCAGTTCCACTCTCATTGACTCCATATGTTTATCACATGCTCGTGCCGCACTAGAAACTGTGGAAGAGGGTTGTGGGCCTATCCCACATCCACGCAAGTAATTTTTTTTTCCCTGAGCACTTGCCTTGATATTTCTTCGTGGGTCAATGGCAACCCCGCATCGGTGGCTGTCACTTGTAGATTCACCATATCATCCTGTAATGGCAAAAAAACAATAAAGTCAAGATGGGAGAAGGAATTTAAAACAACTTTATTAATTGATATGCAACACACTTGGTTTCAACATTCAATACTCACATGTAGCTCACCATATTTGGGGTCAATCCAATCTCCCTTCTTGGACTTGTGTGTTTTCTTATAAAATTCGGGAAAATCTATATCTCCATCCTCATTTTCCTGTTACGTTTGGAAAAATTCCATTGACGAATTAGTACATGGTAATATTCAAAATCAAGAAGAATCAATCATCCATTACATTACTAAATTAACTTCTCACCATAAGCGACATTGCTATAGGAAATGATCGCGATCCACTTATATGATTATAGGGGAGCATACCCCTATTTGATTTACCAGCCTTAGAGCGTTTCTACAAAAATAGAAAAAAAAAAAAAAAATTAACCAACATCAATAAGTTTTAGTGAAGAAGTTTTACATATATTAGTGAAGAAGTTTTACATATTAACACATAAATTAATTTCAATAATGGGGTTTCTAATTAATTTTTTACCAAGTGAGATTTGTCTTTCCAAGCAACATCAATCAGATATTTCCAGTCCTCCAAGCTCACTCCACTAGGCGGATGACTATAGGGGTCATCAACACTCTTTTCCTCAAGTTCGAGGAACTCTTGCTTTAGATTGTACCTCCAATCCTTGTATAGAAAATATGCGTTTCTATCGAGGATCTGTTGAGCTTGTTCATCATTATCAAAATCATAGCCGATAACAAACTTGTCATACAAACATAGTAAGAGAATTAGTACAACAATTAATTTAACCAATTACAAATTACATAATAAAGACATTATTGCAAGATGAATCTAATACTAGTACCGCTTGGACGACCGCATCTTTGGTTCTTTGATCAATTTTTCTTCATGACTTCACACTCTGAAGAAGGCACAACCTTCTAATTTGAAGGCCCAACTCATTCATCACTGGGGTGGCATTCCCTCCTATGATTGCGTTCAACACCCGATTGACATAGACGTGTAATTTCCAAGTGGACCATCACATCGAAAAAAGCAGGAGGAAAAATCTTTTCAAGCTTACAAAGTATAAGTACGATTTGTTCTTGTAATTTCTCCAAATCAGTCACCCTCAATGTCTTTGAGCACAACTGTTTGAAAAAGTTTCAAACTCAAACAATGTGGTCCCAATCTCGGTAGGAAGGTATCCTCACATCCCAATGGGAAGAAGTCGTTGTAGAAGGACATGACAGGCATGACTCTTGAGGCCAACTAACTTACCACCATTCACGGTGACACAATTGGATACGTTTGCCGCATAGCTATTAGGATACTTAATCGATTTCAAGAAATCAAAAAACCCTATTCGTTCTGCTGGGGACAATGTGTACAATGCTGGAGGCTTCTGGAAAGAGCCATTTGCATGCCTTATCAAGTGTAACTCCTTTCGTATTCGCATGTCCTCCAGATCCAAACGTGCTTTGTCGGTGTCCTTGGTCTTACCATCTATGCTCAATAGTGTCCCAAGCAGATTGTCACATATATTCTTCTCTATGTGCATGACATCAAGGTTATGTCGAAGCTTAAGTGTTTTCCAATAGGGTAGGTCGAACAAAATGCTTCTTTTTGTCCAGTTCGGAGTTGGATTTTCAGTCCGTTGTCTTATTTTGGTTGGTTGGATGCTTTCCATACGGCCCGTACGTCCCCAAATTAATTTGCTCCAGTATTTGTTCTCCCGATAACTCCACAGGTTTGGACCGATTCTCAATTTCACTGTTGAATACCTTACTTCTTCGCCAATTATGGTTCTCAGGTAAGTACCGCCGAGCACCCATATACCTTATCTTATTTCGCAAACTCTGAGATGATGCATCCATGTTACAATTAGGGCAAGTCAGGTAACCTTTTGATGGGAATGATCGGCGATCTCCAGAGATCTGTGGTTGATTTAGCCTACGGAATGTCAGCTCCGCCACTGCATCGTATGCCGGGAATTTCATGCCGGAAGAGCCCCCGCTATTAGGGCGAATTGTGATTGAGCTCAACCAACCTGAAGCCATCCCAAGTTCCAGCAATGGCATGACGACAACAACGGGGCCCCGCTCTGATGCAGCGACCCAAACCTTCCACCAAGCTGAGGCGAGCGGTAAGAACAAGGTGAGGGCAGACACTGATCCTTATGAACAACTTCTGCAGGCTGTTGAGGCTTTGAAAGCCAAAGGGCTGAACAAACAGCAAGTGCTTGCAATTGTTACAAAGGTTGTGGATGACACTTTCGTCACTCAGAACGAAGGCGGTTCAAGCCAAGGAAAAAATCGGAATAAGGACCGTCGTACCAGAACCATTCCTTCCAACCCTAACCCTGCACCCGGAAAAGAACAGAAAACCAAGTCAGCACCTGCCGACCCTTTTACCAGTGCGTCTGGCAAAGGTTCGCAAACCTCGAAGTATCTACCCCGAGGTCGTAGGGTCTTCCACGCCTTCTACATGCCTTTGTCCAAGGCTCTCCAGATCCTTGCTGAAAAGGGGCATCTTAAACCCCTCGAGCCTCGACCTCTCCCTAGTCATCTTCCATCCAGTCATGACGCTACCCAGTACTGTGCGTACCATCAACAGACCGGTCACAGCACCGACAATTGCTTTCGTCTTTGCCATGAAGTACAGGATTTGATTGACAATGAGGTTATCCTCCCACCTAGCTCAGCAAAGTCCATCGTCACTAGGTCAGTGAACTTCGAGGATAATACAAGTATGTGATCAGGGGATGAACCACCTGCGGGCAGCACTCAGTTTACTCCAGATGTGGCGTATGGCACGCACTATTTTGAGCATTTGCGAATGCTAGCTTTTGTACTGTCTGACTTGGGTATTCAGTCAGTTTTGTTATCTTGTATATAGTCAGTCTTTTGTCTTTTTTTTACTATGTCAGTCGAGTCTGCCTTGTTGTATCGAGTCAGTCCTGTTGTACAGGAGTCGAGTGATTCTGGGGGTGTTATCTCGGATATCACTGTTTTGTTTTATATTTGCTTTTTTGCTTTCTTGTGGGTCTGTTTCTGTCGTGGAGCTAGTTACACCAGAAGATCTGAATGGAACAGCAGTTAATTTTCGCACTCTTGTGTTGGCTTTGGCCTTGCGCCAGTTGTGCCGGAAGTTTGAATGAAACGACAGTTCTTTTCACTTACTCTTCCGTGCCTTGAAATTATTGCATTGACCCAAGTTTTTCAAAACCTTTTGAACATTGTAATGAAAACGAAGAGGGAGGAATTCCTCTAGATTTGCAAAATTTGATCAATTGAGGGAAAAAGAGAGGCGTGCTAAGCCCTTAATGAATGAGATCATGCTTGTTAACGTGAGTACTGAGAAGGATCTTGGTTTGATCCAGATTGGTTCTACACTGTCTTCAGCGCGAGCGATTTGTCGCTTTCTTAAAAGATTTCAAAAAAATGTTTTGCGCCGTCTTGTGAAGACCTGTGTGGAATCGCTCTTGAGATTGTGCAGCCTAGGATCACTCTCGGCCTCAAAACTCAACCCCTTGCTTTCAAACCTTGAACTTGGATTCAGAATGTTCAACGGTCAACCACGATGTGAGGCTTGTATGGCCAGATTTGAAACAACCCTAGAACTAGAGGCAAAGAAGGTTAAACATTGTCAAAAGAAGCTTGCGGAGCCAAATCAGAAGCAACCCTTGAACTAGGGACAAAAATGTCAGATGTGCTCGAAGAGTCAAAAATTGGGACATTTCTCAAGCTAACGAAGATTGGCAAGAATGCCAAATCCCGGAAGGGAGGAAAGAATAAAGTATTGCTGAAGGACAATCGAGTTCCTATCCACAACACTAGGGGCAAATTCAGCCCCCATTGGATGGACTCCAACATCATCAGTAAACAGCAGCCAGTCTCCTGGATTTAGATGGCCTCGACATCCTAAAGCCATTTGACATGGACCAAAGCTACACTTTCACCCTTGAGAGGCTCACTGGGCCGAAAACCCAGAAGGGCGACCCAAACAAAAGTTAGAGCAAATGAAAAGAAATGAAAAGAAAAACATAGCTCGCAAGGTTGAAAACCCGGAAGGATGACCTTGGCAAAAGATAGAGCGTAAAAGGAGAGGTTATTACCCGAGTGTACCTTACCCGGAACTACGTAAGGCTTGATTCCCATGTTTGGGATACGTAGGCAACTTCATTATGAAGTCCAGCCATAAACACTTCCAAATCGACTCTGTCCATGTAATGGTTCTGATCATCTTTGACTTCTCTGTATCCGAGACTTTGGCTGTGATTGTCACTATGAGGACTGGTTACAGTATACTGCAGCGCTATTCAGACAAGGGGCAACTTTTCGTTGCCGTGAGTTGCCATTCAAACAAGGGGCAACTTTCCATCGCCATGCAGTACCGTTCAAACAAGGGGCAATTTTCCATTGTTTTGGATCTAAGGTTGCGCATCTCAAGAGTAGATTCTGCGTTGGTCGAGCAGTGGCCATTTATAAAAACAAGTTTTGAGAATTTTTAATGAAATTGACTAATTTTCTCAAAAATTGCTTCATTTTTCCAAAATCGGACCATGTCTTGGACCCAAAAAAGGAAAATTTTTAGTGCTCTTAGCCTGACTTGCATGATTTTAAATCAGAAAATCGAACAAGCATGTTAATCTAACTCTCATATTGATCAAAATTGTTTTAGTAGAAAATCAAAACAAAAAAATGGTCAAAATGATGAACTAGGGGCACAGTTGAGTCAGGTGTTATGTCTTTTCCCCATTGTCAACTTACTTGCCGGAAAAAGGGCATTCTATCTGCCAAAAAAGGGCACGACTGAAGTTAACAGCAAGAGGCAGAAATGTCACAACCCAAACCCGCCCCTACAAGTTTGGGCATGACTACCTCAGACACAGACATAAAAACCGACATATGTAATATATGGGGCCTGAACGGAAGCATTAATAATATAAAATAACACAATCATCATCCATTGAGCTACCACTACCATGCCAGGATCACAAACATCACATTAAGTAAATGATGTACAGAGAACATGCACCCAAGTATTCACATACGAGCACACACTTAGGGCCAGCCCCCCCCTCCAATTGGGCGCATAACAAAAACATTAATGACAAAGGGATCACATATAGTCAACCATAAATAGACAACCAAAGCATAAGTCAAAACTTAGCAAAACTTTACAAAATGCACGGGCTTCATCTAAGTGCCTGGACACACTGGGGTTGCCAAGAGAGACGAGCCTTAAGGATTAGGACTGGCCTCCCAGTTGACTACCTACAGAAATAGACAAAATACAGAGTGAGTACAACTCAGTGAATAATAGTACATAAATAATGTAATGGTTAACTTGAATGATAGAGCATATAACTGCAGAGATATATGATTAACTACATTCCGTAATTATTTCCAGAACAGCCATGGGTCCAGTTTTCTTAACAGAGTGGCTTTCAGCCCAATAATGTACAGAACGGCCATAGGCCTAGTAGATACAGAACGGCCATAGGCCCAGAAATATCGGAACGGCCTAGCAGCCCAGAAATAACAGAACGGCTTAGCAGCCCAGAAATAACAGAACGGCCTAACGGCCCAGAAATAACAAAACGGTCTAGCGGCCCAGAAATAACAGAACGGCCTAACGGCCCAGAAATAACAGAACGGCCTAACGGCCCAGAAACAACAGAACGGCCTAGCGGCCCAGAAATAACAAATGTATGGACTCAAGAGGTGGCTCGTACGGATTCTAGAGGTGGCTCCCACCAAAGTGTAGCACTTAGTTCCGTACAGCACTTTGTTCCATACCAGAAATCAATAAGTCTCATCATGTCATAATATAAACAAAACGAACATCATAACGAAATAACCACAGATATCATCAGAACAGACTAGTCTTATAGTCATACAGAGGCACATAGATTATTCCAATCATTGACATGAGTTAACGTAGTTAGTTTACGTGTAACAGAATACCAATGGTAATCATTAGCAATATGTATTACGTATCTCACAAATTGCACATGTGCCATCACAATGCTATTTGTAGGGACAAAATAATTACCTCATAACAGTCTTAAACCATCCTTGATAAAACTGAATAGTTCGGGATACATAAGCATCATTGTTCCATTTGTGCACCATGAATCATTAAGGTTAATCTACGGATAACAGCACGTTAATAATGTCTTTTAACAGGACATAAAACACACTACTGTAGTATTATCCAATTCTATTAATCCTCTTTAGACAGATATCTACGTCACAGACATATGTTGAACCAAATAGATGGTAGGAGTCTTCGATAGAACTTTCAAGGTATTATGTTCCCATTTCAAATATCAAGTTCCCGATAACCGGGATTACTTTCACAAACTTTTTCTATTAACCATTCTCATGGTTTCATAGCTTGTATGCAGTTCTCATGCGGAATCATGGGTAATTTATAGATTATAGCACATTACCGATAACCATTAATCGTAGGCGGAATACAGAATAGTTTCAGAGTCATATCAATGGATGCCAAATCCTTCAATGTTCACACCAATTCTCAAATACAAACATGTTAACATAATTGTCATGGAAAAACAGAATATTAATAATAATAATAATAATTATTAGCGGTAATTGATGTACATTTATAGTACCATTACTCACAGTGGTAGGTCTCTGATAGCGGTGGAATGATGTCCTCGTCTTGACCTACAAACACAATGCACATAACAGAATATGAGGATAACACCAATCTCTTTCCTATTCTTTAACCAATATCCATGGTGGTTCTAGCTTCATTATTCCTCCCTAGGTTGTAATCCATGTTTCATAAAATAGGAGAAATCGATGGGAAATGGTTTAGGTGAAGAAATGGTACAAAACCGGTTGATAGAAAGTGAACAGTCGTCACCAATTTTGGCATAACTATTTTTTTATTTAGAATTTGGGAGTAAGACCACCGCCATTGGAAACTAGACTTCCGGGGCTTGATTTTAGGCTCAAGAATCACTCAAAACGGAGTCCGGATGGAAAAGATATGCTTGTTCAAAGTTGGCTAGACAGAGCTGTCTCCGCACGTGCGGGGGAACGGTGCCGCACGTGTGGCCCTGGACAGTTTGCAGTCCGAAAATGGCTGCAAAATTGGGACTTCTCATTTTCAAAATCAAACCTCAATTCCATGTAAATCAAAGCCCAAAACCCTTTAATACATAACAAATTTCATATATTTGATCTCCATCAAACATCATAACCTCAAAATATTATTCAATTCCCAAACACAAGAACACAAGAGCACCAAATAGCCATAGTTGGGGTTCAAAGTTCACATCTTCCATATCAATCCTTGATTTCATGTAATTGATGCTTGAAACCTAAGGATTCAAGATAGACGATCATACCTTAGTTCCATCCTTGTCTTTCTCCTAGCTTTCTCCAATTTCTCCCAAGCTTCCCATGGATGATCTTCTTTTTCTTTCTTCACCCCCTTCAAGCATCTTCAAAACCCCATGAGTGTTGATTAGAGGAGCTTTCCTCTTCTTCCCTCCATCTCTTTCACGGTTCTCTTCTCTCTCCCCCAAATATTTTATTTGACTTCCAAATGATAAGTTCACCACCCAAATGATAAGTTCACCACTCACATAGCATAACCATATATACATATAACCAACACCTAAGCTTTTAACAATAGGAATAGCCAAACACGCCCTTACGAATCTCGAAAAATCAAATTTCAATTAAACGTCCCAGATGATTATAAAAATTGTGCTGAGCATAAATATGTCCCCTGTTCTGGTTTCTGAAGCCTCTAGGGCCTTCAATTTGCAGTATAAAGTTAACCACCTAAACGTGCATTAACGAATCAGACAAAATAGATTTCCAATTAATTTTCCCAAATAGTTCTAAAATTCCCATTAACATGCCCGAATACTCAAATTTGATTTTTGAACCCATAAAGGTCGGTAATTTCCATTTTAAGTCCGTAACTCAACTGATAATGCTTCAATTCTAATAGATGTAATTAAATTAAACCACATCATTTCATTGGGAAATAAAGATGGTTTCTTATACGCATTTTGGGGTCATTACAAGAAAGCTCTCATATCCTCCGAGCAACGTGGTATCAAGCCAAGTGTGAAGCACAAAATGGAATGGATCAGGATATTCCACTCTCTCATCTAAACAGGTCTGATCACATCCATACTGGTCAAGGGCGTCGTCAACCGCTGTCAATTGCGGATCTGCTGCATATCCAGCCGCGTCACAACCCCTCTTTGGGAGAAAATTCATTAGCTGTGCGCAGAAGAATGAGAATCTAGCAGAATGCTAGGGACACGAGCCCACAACCTCCTGTTTATCCATCAACCACCCAAGGGAGGGATAAAAATGAGAGATTGAAGAATAAAGAGATGTGTGTTGAGAGAAAAAGTGAGGAAAAGGGCTTTTTCAGAAAACCAGAGCCTGAGGGCCGAGTGATGTGAGAATCAAAAATGAGAAAGGGTAGGAACTAATACCCGAAGAAACTGGCTCCTCACGAACTGAGAGGTCTCTCGCCTTTGGAACACGTCTGAGTGTCGTGTTTGTTGTTTTGTTTGTTTCGATTCTTATTTTGAGTCGTTTCGAGTGTTACTCGATCTGTTTAGGTTGTTTACCTTTTGGTAGTCTTTGTTGAGTCGTTTTGACTGTGGTCCGCTGTAGGCTCAATACCCGGTTGGGAACCCTTTTCTCATTACAATTTCAAAAATGAATCATTTTGTGCGCAAAGTGTTGTTCCATTCTCCACATTTGTGCAAAACAGAATTCGTTCTTTCATAAAGCCGCAGGGTTCAACCCAGATCATGTCAGAATAGTAAAACCAAGACCTATTTGAAGCTATATGGGTTCCGGACTGCGAAGCAAAAGAAAAGAGGGAAAGTTCAAAGCATCTGAGTATGTTTCAACTTCTGTACATCCCGTATTTCAGTATGAGTTGTATGCAGAATAAACCGAGTATTGTGTTATGAGCCGTGGGTTCAGAGTGAGCAGTGTTCAGAATACGCCGTGTGCAGAATAAACCAGGTACTGTGTTGTGGGCTGTGTGTTCAGAATGAGCAGTCTATGTGTTGAACATCCTGAGAACTTGTGATTGGTTCCATTTCCAATGCCTTTCGGTGATAATTTTGCGAAGTCGCGCCTGTTACTGCAATTTGTTTATCGAGTTGTTGTACATTTGCTTATCGAGTTGTATTTCATATTCTTTAAGTCTTTGCTTTGCTTATCGAGTTGTATTTACACTTGGTTAGCTTATCTAGTTCTTTGTTTTGCTTATCGAGTTGTTTTTGTCGTTACTCGGTTTACTACCTAATTATTACGATACAAGTGTTTAATTTTCAAACAAAAGTTCAAATCTCATTTACATTGTTATGTAATGCGATGCGATGCATAAAATGTACAAATGTAACACTTTTTGAACAAACTAGCTGTTTCATTTCATCATGTCTTTTGCAAAAAGTACATAATTTTGAGAAAGTAAAACCTGCCTGAGACAGTACAATGTGCTCAAACTACCAGTAAAAAGAAAAATAAAGCAAAACAAAAAGAGGAGAAAAGCAACAAAATGTCTGAACAGAGCAAAAAAGAAGAAAGGCAGCAGAAAGTCTGAATCAATATCAATGGTCTCAAGTACGGGAGTCGGTCCTGGTCTTCTTCCTGGACGAAGGTCCAGGATCACCACTGCCATCTCCATAGTCAGAGTCTGAGCCGTTTCCGGCCTCGCCCTGAGACGACGCCGCCTACTTGTCAGAATCATCGGGGGAGGGCTCTCGCGAACTGCTCTCAGCATGAACGTGCCTATGTCTGCCCTGGCTATGGAATGTCATCCCCCGCCTGGCTCCCCCTCCTCCTTGAGCAGGAATAGATGGTCCAGCTGGAGCACCTTCCGCAGCCAGAATCTGGAATGGGGCCTAAAAAGGACAAATAGCAAATGCATCAGTTATGCTACGTAAAATAGTGTATGAATGCTATGGGCAGTATATCAGTACAAAATGCAGTGTATGAGTACAGTATATGAATGCCGTGAGCAACGCTGTGAGCAGTATGTGGGTTACAGTGTATCAATGCCGTGAGTGCTGTGTATCAAGTGTCGTGTTGATAGTGTGATGCATCAGATTATGTATGAAACAGATTAGGTAGAGTTTGAGACTGCGGTTGAAAGTACTTACCAGGATATTGTAGATGGTCAACAAGTCGATGCACCGCTACAACATCCCTACCGCTGAGGCTGTTAACTCTAGGGGCTGGCGAGTGTACTTGACGAAAGCCTACAAAAGTGTTGAAGTCATTAGTATTCTGCGAGATATCAAATGAATTGAAATGACTGTACAGAATACAAAGTCTAGTAGTACATACCGGGGTCGAGCCATAGACTCCGACAAGCTCATAATCAGCAAGAGGAGGAGCGAAAGGGATCTGATAAGTCTCTCCATCCTGTCCTCGGCATGTGATCGTCGTGGGCAGTGCCGGCCACTCAGCACCCCGTTCCCTACGAGATCCACTCCTACCACGGGCCTGAGTCACCCTCGGTTCCCCTACTCCTGCTGCCGGCGCCGCTGGTCTCTCTCTCTTGACTCGGCGAGCACTGGTCAGAGGCCGCATAAGATACACCTGAATGAACCTGGCGTAGTCGCCCTTGTCTCTAAAGCACTCCGAGTCCCAGCCAATCGTATAATCCATCATCTTCTCAAAGGTATACCTCTCAGTATGCCTCATATGGGTGAGAGCCGGTCTCGAGACTACCTGCTTCGGTAAGTGAGGGCTGCCGCAAGAAATGCTCACCCAAGTACCACGCCCGGCAGACTGGACCCTCCAGCAAGACCCTAAACCAAGCAGTCTCTCGAGCACCGGCATATCGCTCTCGAACTGCGTCAGGCAACGGGGCCCAAGGCTACTAGGTGATCTGTAAATAATACACAGTTTGTTATATACTGTTATTAAGAGTACGATATAAAGCAAAGCTTAAATAAACTGTAATGTTTGACATACCTCGGCTGCGGTGATGGTGTTAAAATAGCGATGGAAGAACATGAAGGACTCCTGTGGCCTCTGCTCGCATCTCACATCGAAGCGGTGGGAAAACGGAACCATGGGGGGCATCTCCTCATCTGGCACTAGAGCAAGCCTAGGAAAGTAGGCATACACCCACAACTACAGAATGTAACAGAGCAGATATGAGTATGCTTACCAGATAAAGCAGATTGCATGTGTGCAGTGTGTGTGGTATATAGATAATGTAAAGCAGAATTATAAAATAGAAAGGAAAAGTGTACCTCCAAGGCTCGCCAGTAGCCTCCAAGCAACTGCCCACTGGGGCGGGAGGATGAGCTCATATATCCGTAAAAGGTGGCCAAGCCCGCACCACCCCAGTCGTAGCCGCAGATCTGCGTCACATCCACAAGTGTGCTCAGTAGGTAGAGGGCGACAATGTTCGCCCGGTCGGCGAAGAGCGTGGTCCCCAGCAAGAACATGATGAAGCCACGGGCATATTGCTCCTCCTCCTCCCGAGTAGTAAGTGCCTGGATCCAGAAGTGATCCTCGAACCATGAATACCTCACAAACCCTGACCGGGCAAGAGGTGGCTGAGTGGCGAGCAAGTATAGCTGAGTAGCGTCTCACTCGTCCATATCTGTGTCAAAGGGGATTGGATCACCCCCCACTCCGATGCCTGGGAGCATGGAGAAGTCAAAGGGAGTCATCGTCATCTCCTCGGTGGCAGAAAGGTAGAGGGAGTCGGTGGTGTCCCAACACCTCTCCACCAAAGCAGCAAGAAGGGGCCTGTTCTCAGTGAGGCGCGAGAGTCCCATGCAGAAAGTCCCAAAACCAGCCTGGTCGACAATATGACGGACCGCGTCGGACAGCTCCATATACCAACCTCGGGCGACAGTGTTCCCATACCCTCGGAAGGCATGGGAATCTCCCTATGTTTAAAATATATCAGTTGCGAAGCAGTGTTAGAAATACAGTGTTGAATGCGCTCAGAATTGTTTAGTTGAGAATGCAGAGTGTGTGCATGTGTTCAGATTTAAACAGATATTGAGTGTGGGTGTGCTCACAGTGAACTACAGCATGTGATGTATCAGTGTGTCTGAGTTAAGCAATTAAAGAACAAAATCGACTATCGCAGTTATATGTTCTACATTGCAGAAAATGAAACAGAGGAAGAATATACCTCAGCGACACCATAAGACAGATGTGACTCTGGCTCACACAACAAAAACTCCAGTGGAGCGCCCCGCGCATAGCTCTTGAAGTGGCGGATGCCATCGGGAGGCAACACGTGTATCGCCGGCCTGTAAGTTACCGGATCGAATGGCCGGATGCGAAGAGGTAAGAGCTCGATCTCGGGGTCCACGTCCATCTCTGGGGGAGTCCCACCACGTGGAATGTCGTCTGCCATCTCAAAAAGGGCATGAAAATGGATGAGAATGTGAAAAAGGGCCAAGAATGCGAAAGGTCAACCCAAAAATCAACCCCGAGAGGATGAAAAATGAGGGAAAAGGTCGGAGTGTGGAAAAGGCACAAAAACCAAGTAAACTCGGGGGGAAACAAACCCCAAGTAGTGGAAATCGAGAAGGAAACACCGAAAATCATGTTTTGTTCAGTTTAAAGTGTGCGAAATGGGAAGGGTTTTGCGAATCGAACGACGAAAAAGGCTCGAAAACGCGGCAAAAACTCTGATCGAAGGTTGGGAAATCGCCTAGAGGGAGAGAGGAGTGTTTTTCGAGCTAGGGTGAAGTGGAAATATAAGGTTTGGAACCTTATATTTAAAGACCCGTGGCCAAAGGACAAAACTGCACCGACATTGCCATTTTTGGCCGGTCGGCCAAATTGTTAGCCGATCGGCTAAATAGTTGGCCGATGAGCTCCTTTTGTGGCCAATGGATGGCTGGTGGTCGGCCAAATTGTTAGCCGATCGGCTAAATAGTTGGCCGATGAGCTCCTTTTATGGCCGATGGATGGCCGGTGGCCTCCCCTTGTGGTCGATGCACCTCCCACACCCTTGTTTGGGTCAGTTATATGGTTTGGGACCTTCATTACTCAAGTTAGTGCAAGAAAGTGCACTTTTGAACCTTAACCAGCCTTCATGTTAACCTCGAGCCGCGTCTTCTGTGTGCGATGCTCGGTGCGTGCAAGGAGTATCCTTTCTCGTATCTTTTTGTATCTTGCGAGTTCCTCAAACCGCTTTAAATGTGTTGTATTACATTGCTTTGTTTTGACTGTAATAAACGCGCTCGTTACGCATCTTGCATAGAACAATGCCTCGCCTTGTTTTGAAGTTGCATTTCAACATTGCGAGTGACGTGCCTTCACTATACTTATGTTGAACATGGGTCTTTCTTGCTATACGCATTGCTATACGTTGTCGCATATACTTTACTTACATGTGTTCATGCTTTCCCTGCTTCACACATTGCTATACGTTGTCGCGTATGCTTTACTTACATGTATTTATGCACCTTCTCGCATTGTTACACACATTGTATGCTTTAACGCGCATGCTTTACTTACATGTGTTTATGCCTCTCTTTGCTTTACACATTGCTTGCGTTATCACGCATGCTTTACTTACATGTGTTTATGCCTTTCTTGCTATACACATTGCTTGCGTTGTCGCGCATGCTTTACTTACTTGTGTTTATGCACCACCTTACTTGCGTTGTCACGCACACTTGTTGCATTGTCATGCACCTCCTTACTTGCGTTGTCACGCACGTCTTTTTCGCATTGTTATGCGTACACTTAGGTTGCATTGTTATGTACCCCTTACTTGCGTTGTCGCGCATGTTTTACTTGCATTGTTGTGCACTCTTCATTTGCGTTGTCGCACATGCCTTACTTGCATTGTTATACTTGTTTCAGTCGCATTGTTATGCGTCACACTTAGGTTGCATTGTCATACACCCGTCCCACTCGCATTGTTATGCATCACACTTAGGTTGCATTGTCGTGCACCCCTTTTCCGTATTGTTATGCCCACACTTAGGTTGCATTATCATGCACCTCTTTCATTCGCATTGTTATGTACACTCTTTACTTGCGTGGACACGCACATTCTACTTACATTGTTATGCACTTTTCACTTGCATTGCTATGCATGTTTCCATCGGCATTGTGTACATGCGTTTGTCTTGTATTAGAATTATAACTTGACGTAACGTTGAACACATGTTGCTACCTATATTGTACCTGTTGAGTTTCTTTCTTTTGCAGGTACGATATTGTATGTACGGTTCATTTGAGGCTGGTGCGACCAGACGGTATTGTATTTACTCCGCGTGAGACGTAGCAAGAATTGTATAATTCTCTTACATCCTTTCTACATGTTTTGTAGTTTGGTTCGTATTCGCTTACTTAAAATGTTGTATTTGTTTTGCATAAATGCTTCATTACAGCTCTCTTTGCATAATCATAAGTTATGCTCTTGCATCATGCATGTCATTTGCATTTTTCCCCAGCCTACGGGCGCATCTCTGCATGGTTATATTGAATGTTTGCCAGAGTCTTCGGCCTTGTAAAAAATGGGTCGTCTCTGGGCTTTGACATTCACTCCCGTCATTGTTATGACTTTCGAGTTCTGTCAAAGAGGGGCAACTGTAGACA
>NW_021028384.1:451611-498926 GCF_004153795.1 Camellia sinensis | reverse complement strand
AGCCAAATGAATACCAAGAAGGAGAATTGGGTGTATAATGCCCTTAATAAGAAGCTCCCTTAGTCATTTTATTTTAAGATTAAATGATTTGAGCACTAAGTCATTATTTTAATCAATTTAATCTGATCCGAACCAAATTCCAATTAAATTTCACCGTAGGCTCTAAAAATTACGCCAATCATAAAGGCGCAGTCAATTTCGGGTTCCGTGGCCGATAAGGCCTTCAATTTAATTTCCAAAGCAGATAATCAAACAGATATTCTTACGGTGAACAAATAGAAATTCAAAACCACATATTTTCACATAATGGCACAGAAAATCATATTAAACACATAATCATACTCATATTAAGGACTACTTAACATATTACGGAAGAGAGATATCACACTTTCTGCATGAGTTGTAGTTCGATTCTTATTCGCTTGCTTAAACTGTTGCATTTATTGTGTATAATTGTTTCGTTACAGCTCTCTTCGCATGATCATAAGTTATGTTCAGCTTTGTGCATGTCATTTGCATCTTGCCCCTGCCTGCGGGCACATATCTTTGCTTCTTGTATGGTTGTCTAAGTCTTTGGCCTTGTTAAAAATGGGTCGTTTTTGGGCTTTGACATTCACTCCCATCATTATTATGACTTTCGAGTTTTGTCAAAGAGGGGCAACTGTAGACACCCCATTTTTTACCATTCTCAAGACTTGGACGTCATCGTTTGAACACTCGATGATCATCTATGCTTGTGTTCGTTTTGAGTTCCCGGAGGTTTCGGCCACGCGCCTTGCCTCAAGATCTCTCAACTTGACTGTTTTGTGCTTGGTTGTGGACTAAGCATTTGTGTTTTTTCTTTTGAGGGAAGAGGGTGTCTTGTTAGCCATCCCCTCAACCCATCGACCAAGGCTTGAAGCCATCGGCCCCTTTTTCTTGCCATCGGCCAAAGGTGCTGGCCGATCGGCACTGTTTTTGGTCGGTCAGCCACCCTTGTTGGTCAATCGGCCATATTTTCCGACCGACCCCTTTTCATCTACTTTTGGTAAATATTTTGTGCCAGCTGCTGGCACACACAATTTCCCCCCTCCATACACGTGTATGGAGGGATTTGAGCCTTGCTTAACTTCTCCAAGAAGCTTTGCAAAATTAGTTTTCTATAAAAGGAGAGCCTTCTCTCCCTTTCTAGGGGTTCTAGAAATCTGATATACAAGTTAGATATATCTCTCTCTCTCTAGATTTGTGTGTGTGGTTGAGCTCAAAAGTGTGTTTTGTTCTTACTATTGCACACAAACACCTAGCACTACACTATCCTTGGTTGCTGAGGCACTAGAAGGTTGATATTAGAGTTCTTGGGCTGTTTTTTATCCAAGAAGATTGTTGGAGTTGTGTTCTTGAAGTTGTTCTTCAAGGGTGAGTCAACTTGCTTTTGATACCCCGTTTTGGCTTGAGCTTTTACACATACTTCTATCTTGTTTTAAGCTTAACTATAAACTATTAAAAGTTCTAATTTTGTATGCTTGTTATGGTTGCTTAAGGTCACTTTTTGGTTGGGGGTTATCTACCCCCTCCTAGGCCTTGTTTGGCCTTGTTTTGTGTCTTTACTTTTGAGCTTTGGGATCATCTTATTTTGACCTTCCCACCATTGAAATTTTCAGTGGTGGAGAAGTGGTTTTGAAGTCTTGTATATGAGGAGGACACCCCCCTCTCCTTATGTCTCATATGCTTGTGTTGTTGGCTTATAAGAGTAACATGTTTACTTAGCATGTCTTGGTTCTATTTCAGCACTTTTTAGTGGCTTTTAGGACCTTCCTTAACTCTATTCCATGTTGGTTTGATGGCATCTTGCATGCTTCACATACTTGTAGAGTAATCTTGCATGTTTGCATAACATGCATCTTGTGTTTGGACCATTATTCTTGCATGTTTTGGCTCGTCTCCAAGGAGCTTTCCCTCATGTTTTACCATGATTAAACTCTGTTCGGTGTTGTCTTGGTCATGCATGCATTGTTTTATATAGCCTTGGTTCATTCTAGCTTGTAAGCTTTGTGCCTTGAGTTCATTAGCATATGTTACTTGAAGTATTTTCATGATTTGGCATCATGTGAAATGTAATTTCAGTCCATGTTTCATGGTCACACACTTGCATTTATCACCTATTCCATGCTTTGGGTAGTTTGTGTTTCATGCCTTAAGAATAGGTCATTGTGCATGCCATCATACGTAGACCTTTGAGATGCCATCTAAGTGGGTTTTTGGGCTCATTTTAACATGCCATGACTCTGATTTTATTGGCCTAAGTCATGCCATGCTTGGTTGTAATAGGTGTAGTGCAATTGCCCCTTTTGGCCTTGTATGCGTCTTGTTTTGTGCTCAGCTTTCTAGCATGTTTTGGCCTCATCCCATGTATGTTCTAGCCTTGTTTTGGACTGCCTTGGAACTGTTTTGGGTCACCTTGGTCCTTTGGGGCTTGGTTGATATGGCCATGGTTCAAGTACCTTGGCTAGCTTTGAACTTGAAGTCCATTAGCATGCCTTGCTTGTGTTATGTGTTTGATTTGGCATCACTCTTAACATAATTTCAGAGCTTTTGGTGTCACCATACTACCATGATTGTCACCCCTCGCTCATGTTTGGGTGTTGTGACCTTATGCCTTAACTCTTGGACTGTGGCATGTGCATGCTCATTGTGCATTTCATTCTATCACTTCATCATTTTGGCCACTGATTTTGGCATGGCTGAGGTCTGTCCATCTTCGGTGTAAGTCCATTGGGTATGTGGTTTCCACGTTGTTGCGTGATTATCGCGCTATATGTTTGCATGCTCAGATTGCATTGAATTGTGCATGTTTGGCACATTACATGTTTGCATGTTTAGGTTGCATGTCTATTGCATATTAGTTGCATTGCATGACATTAATGCATACCTGTTGCATGCTTGGGTTGTTTGCATGTTTGCTTGCATGCTGATATTACATTGGGTTTGTTCGCATGCCATTAATCTTGTTGCATTGCATAATGTCCCCATATTGCATTATACTTGTCACACTTGCATTGCATTGTGCTTGGTTTGGGGTGTCAAACCAAACACGAGGACCGAGGGACATTCGTACTTGAAGTGACGAAACGTGCCTCAATCCTTGGTCGCCGACACTCTTGATCCAACACGATAGAGTTCTAGGCATTCATATGTTTTTCGGCATTCATTCCCCATTGATTTGCACACTTGGCTCCTTTGGCCATCATGCATCGAGATGCGTAATTGGTGGCCCGAGGGTCGAGCACTACACTCCTTTGAGTCTTAAACATGATAAGGGATGTAGTTGTAAACATTGTCTTGCAAATGTATTGCCATGCCTATGTTTGTCCTCTGCTGCAGCAAAAGGAGTATCTTACAGGAAGAAATGGCTAATCGGCTATCTTCAGTGCCGATCGGCTAAAAATTGATGGCCGATAGCCTCATATTTGGTCAATGGGCATTTTCCCTTGGCCGGTGGCCACCCTACTTGGCCGATGGCCTCTCAGAGTATCCATGGGATGGTTCGGAAGCAGTCACAGATATTTTCACAGTTCTTAAAGGTGCAGAACAGTGCAAACAGAGGCAACATGAGGCATGGCAACGGGTTTTCGAGTGAGGCGATCGAGCATGCATCATTCAATCATTCCGAGACGGAGCTGTGACAGCCCCTTTAGTTTCATAATTAATCTGTTTTGTAATTTAATTAATTTATTTAATTAGTTAAAGTCTTGTAATAATTAATTAGCTTGTTAGTTAGTTAATTAGTTGGTTTGTATTATTTATTCGGACCCTCCGTCGAGAGGGCGAATTTTGTAATAAGTGTGCATGAGTGTGTGAATGTCTTCCAACCCCACGTCTTTCTCCCTTTTACTTACCTGCGATCAGTGGTTAGTTTTAGGTCACGTTTCAATTAGCATTCCTATGCTCGCATGTTTGCATCCATTCATCTGTATTGCATGCACCGGGCTCGGCGCATCATACTAACCGCATAGCATTTCAATTCCAAGTTGAATACATGATTATCAAGTTGCATTCCACATGACATTCTAGAATAGCCGAGCCTATTTTTAGTTGCATTTTGCATGTGTTGCATTAGCCATCTTAACATGAACTAGGATCATGCATTGATTATTAACTAGTTATTGTTTTGGCTCGAAGTACTAGGTAAGTGTTTATGCTTTAGCATCTTGCATGAGTGTTAGTGTTGCCATGTCAGCACGCTTGCCATGAGGCTATTTGCTTATGTGATATAACTGCCTGAATGCCTGTGGGTGAAGGTTGGATTGCTTGAATTGGAACAATTCATTGAAATGGGAGTTTTAAACCCACTTGAGAGTGGCAAAATCATGTTTTCTAAGCCCACCCGAGGATCACAAATCCACGTTCTAGCCTACTTGCGAGTAGCAAACTTCAAACCATTTCCAAACAAACGGATATGCGATGCTTTGTTTCAAATTAGGCGATCTAGTCTATACTTGTGTGTTGTGCGCATCACATAGTAATTCTAGCTAATTAACCGGAATAAGAACGCATGTGTTTTCAAAAACAAGATATCATGTTTAGTACAGGCCGATCTTTGATCGGGCGAGCGGGGGTGCTCATAGATTACCTTCCCCAATCGTACCCAAGTTCCCGAGCTGAGGCAACTTTGGTGATGACGGATACGTGGCCTTAGGCACGAGTCAGGGTTTCCTAAATTCCCCAAAATAAAACATTTAGGTGGCGACTCTGTATCTGGCAAAGCAGTCCATGTTTGGCACTTCTTTCTTAAAAATCAGTTTTCCAAAACGATTTGCCAGATTTGGACTCTTTGGTGATTTATCGATCTCGCATTGCACTTTACGGGATTAGATTCAGAACCGTGACATTTGAGTCCAAACTGTAGCATAAAGCCCTCGAGGGCGCATCTACACTGCTCCTTCTCCAGGCGGGCTCACCTTCTTGATTTCATCATCAGGTGATCAAAAGAAAGTATCCAAGTCTTAAGGTCGGTCAAAATAGAGTGTCTATGTGTGACCACCTCCCTACTTGACACATAGCTAGCCGGTGCCTGGGCCTGATCATTGTGGGTTCTCTATTGGGCTTAATGTTGGCCTATCTTGGTGGGCTTCCGGTGAGTGACTATTTTGGTAACCCAAGACAACCCCCTCTAGGCCATGCCCATCAGTATTAGTAGCACATCTAGAGCCATGAGGCCTCTTTTGTTCATGGAATTCAAATTCCATCACCCCTCTTGGTACATTATGTTAATTCATCAAGAAATCGATGACCTGCATAAAAATTTTGTTCTTTTAATGCTATATCATTGCAAAATGGGATTCGAATCTTCTCGATTTCATTGATGGAATGAAAATTTATATATCATTCGAGACACATCATTTGTTCAAGATGCAACAGATGATGCTAACGTACATGGGATTCCTAAAACCAACCAATATTAAGTTGTTTTAGAATTTTTGACCCTCTTTGTTTCATAGATTAAATGAAGATCTCAATATTGAATGCAAGTAACTGCTCTATCCAATGAAATTTGAGATGACTTCAAATTAGAAGCAATAAACTCAACTCATTTAATTACCGTCCATTTAAATTTTGCTTAAATTTGTGTATATTTACAAATAAATTTAAATAAATTACATCTTACAAATTTAATTAATTTCATATTTAAGTAGGCTGGATATGAATACCTATTTAAACTCATTTCAATTTAAATGGAAGGGGTAAAGAGAAAGAACATGTGATGTTTATTAGACACTTATGTCAAAGGTCTATTTCGGTAAGTTTTTGTCCAAAAAGATATTATATGTCCAAACAAATATCTATTTGTTCAAAGTTTACCTATCTATCTATCTGTCTAAATGTCATCTATGTGTACACATGTCACTATTATGTCCATATATTTGTCCAAATGTCACTTATCTATACACACGTCACCTATTTGTTCCATCTCATTCATTTCTCTACCTCATTGCCACCAGCCGTTGCTGTTGGCACTGCTAGTGACTTTTTGATGAAATTTTCGGTAACTTTTCAACGGTTATCATTTTTACCAAAAAAAAATAGATTAAACTTTAGACCAAATAACATATGACCCCATATGAATGGACTGTTGACCAATTAACCCATGTTTATTTATAGTCACCCATAAAGGAATGCACACTCAGACCATGTTCATTTCTGAAACTTTCAAGCCAATAAGCTCAAGCTTAAACTTTTTGGCCCAAAATGACATTATCTGTCCAAAAGGACACATATTTGTTTATCTATTTAAATCTCACCTATCTATCTGTCTGTCTAATTATTTGTTCAAATTTCCAACTATCTGTTTATGTATCACTTATCTATCTAATGCTACTTATTTGTCCACCTCACTGCCACTAGTCGGCGGCGACGGCCATTGGCGACTTTTTTGACCAATTTTCAACGCGTGTTATTATCACTAAAAAAATTTGAACTTTGGAACAAATAACATATGGCCCCACACGAATGGACTTTTCACTAACTAACCCAAAAAGAATAATGTTAAAACTAGCAACATTATTAAGACGCCACTGATGAAAATAATTGCCTCATACTGTTTTCTTGAGACTGCAATATGTAAGACAATGTTGCCAGTGTGTTTATCCTTTATATTAAGGACATCCTCCTCGTTGAATTGCTTGAGATGTTCCACCAACACTTTGAAAGCTTCAAACTGGTTATTATTCACTGCCAGGTGAAGAGCTGTCTCTCCTCTCGCCATCACATCTTCGACAGAACCTGCACAAGTCGAAAGCAATTCTCTTATGGCAAGCACTCTGCCTTTGATCACCGCGTAATGGAGGGGTATCCTTTCCTCTCTTCCCTTGAGCTTACACACACTCTTGTCTACTTCCAACAATTCCTTGACAATCTCGATATCTCAATTAGTCGACGCAATATGTAAGGGGCTGAAACCATCTCGGTTCAATTCAGCAGCAAATTCTTTCACCAACACCAACCTAGCCCATAATTGGTAGAAGTTGAAAGGCCCACAAGCTTCCTTACTTGAGCATTGCTCTCCTGCTACCAAATATTATATATATCCAGTTGATGTGGTATAGATAATTGTGAGACAATCAAAAGAAATATAATCATTTCCATAAAAAAAATTAAGTCATTAAAAATATTTTTTCTCTTTATTCCTTTGTTAAGAGAAAATGAATTTGTTCACACACTACATGGATTATGTTTGATTCAAAATAGTGGATTTCACATTCAAAAATATATTGATCTCACTCAAAATTGTGAATTTCATTGTTTTAAAATCGAACTCTTTGTTAAGACGGATTTCAACCACTTTCTAAATTATTGTCCTCTTATTTTTATATTCTTCTTTTAATCCTTTTTTTAAGATTGTGTTAGTTTTATTTTTTAGATTATAAATGTCTAATAGAAAATATGAATTACAAACCTTTAAAAAAAAAAACAATCTAAAAAAATATCCATACATAAATTTGTTACTAACAACAAATCCTAGAACCAAATAAAAGTAAATTTAATTAATTACTAAAAATTATAATTAATATTTAAATGTTAAAAGCCTCACTTTAATATTTTGCCTAAGGCCACGAAAAGGGTGGGGCCGCGCCTGGCGGTCCCTCCTTCCATCCATCTCCTGAGTATCAAGTTAAGCAAGTAATCTACATCTCCTATCTGAGCAGCCTCAATGAGCTTTCTATCCATTAGTTGATGGGGTACAGAAACTTTTGAACCCATAACTGGTTGTCCAACATTATGTGATATGGTGTGCTAAAATATTTTAAATAAAATTACTTTTATTGGTTTGGCCAAAAAATAATGAGAGATGTACTAAAAACCAAACATCTTGGACCAAGATCAACATTTCTTCTATCTAATTATAAATACTTAATTAGCATATGGATTGAAAATATTATCAATTGAAAAAATATATTAGAAAAACTTAATTGAGTAATTGCATCTTGAAAAGTAAGAAAAATTAAAGTGTAAATTACATCATTTGGCAGTTAACATTTTAGCTTAAAATTCTAAAAGTCACTAAAAAAATCAAAAAAACCAACAAATTATATATAAAAAAAAAAGTCAAAAATTTCATTTTCTCTTTTCTTTTTGCACCTTTTTTTTTTTTTTGTAAAAATCAAAAAGTCATCCCAAAATATATTAGTTTTTCGTACCTTATATTTTAGCTAACAAATCAAAAAATTACTAAAATAGCATATTCCCAAACGAGTAGTTTCAATTTGAATAATTTGATCTATACACTTTTAATTTGTTTTGCAATGTGGTCCCTTCATCACTTAGTCTTAAAATTTAGAATGGAAAAAAATTGTGTAAAATTAGAAGGACCAAAGTAGATTTAAAACAAACTACAGCGACCACTGGCCCTCTACTTTTATACGTGATTTTTTTTTCCATTCAAAATGTTAACAACGTACATGACGGGGGGATTACAATGCAAAATTAAAAATGTTGGGATTAAATTATTCAAATTGAAACTATGAATGAAACTGAAATTTCATTCAAACTAGAGGGAATGATCTCAGCTTATGCCTCTTCATACGAGTAATTAATCGGTCTTTTAAGAATATTAAGGTGATACTGTGTTCATCCAATAATAAGATATATTTACATGACCTTAAAAAATAAGAACAATATAAAAAAATAATAAAACATGATTGGTTGAGCATACAATCCTATGGTATTCTTAGAATGCTTGATAATTTTTTATCTTCATACTCTTCTAGCCATTGATCACTCAACACAAATGGTTGGTTTAGAAATTGACATTTTTAGTGGCTTTTTTGTTTTTTTTTATAAAAATATGTACAAAATATAAAAAGAATGATTTGACAACTTATTGTGATTTTTTTCACTTTTTAGTAATTTTCGAGTTCTCAATTCATTTTTTTTTTTGTTTTTACTATTTTTTTGTAACGCCTTCACAATAATTACAATTACCAACTCCAAACACTAGTACAATGTAATATGAATAAAACAAGAAACTTTCATTAATCAGAGTTAATATACAAAATGTGACACATGTGACATACATTCATAAATCTTCCATACTGAATCTACAGCATGTGTTATAAGAGGCAATAGGAAATGAAAGCTAAACAGATATTCACATGCCCTAATGGCTTACATCTTTCCAAGACCTTGCTTGGGTACAACAAAATGAGTCAGAAGCTCAATACAAATAAAGCCCTAAGCTTGTAAAAAAAAAATACAAAATGAACAAAAATGAGCTTTCAGCTCCACAGTCCTCCCAAACTAAGTCCTTGGCAAAGGCATATCACTTGCACCTGAAAGTGGTTTTTTCCAAGTAGGGTGAACCAAAGCCCAGTAGGAACAATCTAACACAATATATGGATCTTAACAAAGATATAAATATGAAATGTATATACAATGCCTGTGACAACTCATTTACAACTCTTTCGCAAAACCATGCCATGCCAAGTTTTACATCACAATCCATGTCATCTTAAACCCCTTTTCGACTCAATTCATTTTATCTCAATTCAATAGTTATCTCCATTTATTACAAACAACCAAACTGAGGACACAACTCAAAGGTTCTCAAATCAATATAGTCATCACACAAACACTTCCATTTTCCATTTTACGGAAATTTTGTCCGCGAGAATCAGCACCCATGTTTTCGAGACTTTCACCCTGGACGCACAAGCCAACTTAATTCAATGGAGTCCATCCCCTTTCTTCTCCCAAGTATGAAGTACATCCACTTTCTCCTCCCAAACGTCATACATATACAATATATTAAAAATACAGTCATATTCAATAACAACCAATAAGAGATTAGTTTCAATTCACCTAATCCTCATGTAATTTCTATAACAATCATAGATATCCTCCAACAAATATTCAATCTTCAAGATAGAGAAATTATCTAAATTTTCATAGGTGCGAGGTAATACATATCCAACTCTGCCATTTATATAAGCATTCATCCAATTTCATGTTTCCAATACCAATTTCATTATTTATGCAAAATAATTATTTAAGAAGTTTTAGAGCACAACCCCATTTTATCCAAAATTCCTCCCAAGTACAAAATCAATAAAATAGTCACAACACTCCCATCTCTATTCCCATAATCATCCTTTTTGCATTTACATTACAAAACCCCTCATTTGACTTTACATCTCAAACCCTAGGTTTGCTCAACATCATTCCAAGTTTCAATATTCTTATACAACAATAAATAACTAAGTTAAAACTCGTAGAAGAATGTAGAAAGTCCCTACCTCAAGTTTAGAAGTCGAGAGAGAAAATGGAGACACTTCAAACACGGCAAAGTCCAACTCTATTCGGATGAGAATATAGCCCTCGAGATGCTCTATCTTTTTATCAAAGAGAGTAGGGTGTAGAAACCACTAGATCTAGGTGAAAAAGTAGAGAGAGTGTGAGTTTTAGAAAGAGAAGCTCTAGATCTAGGGTTTTGAGGGAGAAAGTTATGAAAAAGTGAAGAAAAAGGGCGCTGCTGTGAACTAATATATGCACAGTTCACTCAAGCACAAGAAGTGACGCTCGAGCGTCAGACATAATAAGTCATTTCGCTCGAGCGCAAGAAGTGACGCTCGAGCGCAAAATACACACTTCCAGTAGTTTTGCAGAGAATAGACCATCGCTCGAACGCAAGAAAGACTGCTCGATCACACTTAATTGAAAAGTGACATAAAAAATGAATATTATCACGCTCAATCAAATTAAGTGTGATTAAAATATCAATCTAATTTTTTTTATCACACTTTCAATAAAAGTGAGATATTTTTTTTGGTCAAAATGTGATCTTTAACTATTTTTGTAGTAGTGCCTAGGTTTGCTCAACATCATTCCAAGTTTCAATATTCTTATACAACAATAAATAACTAAGTTAAAACTCGTAGAAGAATGTCGAAAGTCCCTACCTCAAGTTTAGAAGTCGAGAGAGAAAATGGAGACACTTCAAACACAGCAAAGTCCAACTCTATTCGGATGAGAATATAGCCCTCGAGATACTCTATCTTTTTATCAAAGAGAGTAGGGTGTAGAAACCACTAGATCTAGGTGAAAAAGTAGAGAGAGGGTGAGTTTTAGAGAGAGAAGCTCTAGATCTAGGGTTTTGAGGGAGAAAGTTATGAAAAAGTGAAGAAAAAGGGCGCTGCTGTGAACTAATATATGCACAGTTCACTCAAGCACAAGAAGTGACGCTCGAGCGTCAGACATAATAAGTCATTTCGCTCGAGCGCAAGAAGTGACGCTCGAGCGCAAAATACACACTTCCAGTAGTTTTGCAGAGAATAGACCATCGCTCGAACGCAAGAAAGACTGCTCGAGCTGAGCCCGCTCGAGCGCAGAAAGAACAACTCGAGCGTAGAATACACTCTCCCAGTAGTTTTTGTAGACCTGCAAAAGTATTAAGAGTTTGCAAAGCCCACTTGAGCGCAAGAAGTGCCGCTTGAGCGGAAGAGCAAAAATCTGGGCAACAAAAGTTTGAAAACTAAGCAACCAACCTGTTCCAAACATGCTCCAACCAACTCAAAAACCAAACTCAAGTAAGAATAAAGGGAAAAAGATATGAACAACATTTGGAAACCATAAAACTCGAGTTCCAGAATATCAAATGGGTCGAGTCAAAACCAGAATCGCTATATTTTTAATATTTTAATCAATTTTTTTTTGTTTTTTATTTTTTAGAAAGGTGCAAAATTTGTCAATTTTTTTAAAAAAAAAAAATTCACCAAATACAAAAATTCATTACATTTTTGAATTTTTTTGTATTTACTAAAAAAAATTAGATTTCTTTTCAAATATTTTACTTTTTAATAAATTTATGTTAGGTGCATTTAAAAAAAATTAAAAAAATTGACTAAAATGCGAAACAGTTCACTATAGTCTAAAGACAACAAAAAAACAAAAAACTCAAAAATTATTTTTGAAAACTCAAAATCAAACAGAAGTATCTTCTATTTCTCTTTTGTTCAACCATGCAAACCAGATGCCCCATAGCATTAAGATCTTGCATTTGATACGATGTTTTTCTGTTTCTTCATTATGTTTTCTAACAACATTAAAATCCCTAATAAAGATGTAAACCTCTTCCTTAAGAAAATTATTTAGATATATCAATTCAGACCAAAGAATTTTCCTTTCAGCACCCTCATTCATCACATAGACAATGGAAACATGAAACTTTTTCATCTTTTTTTTTTTTTTTCCTCCTTAGCTTCCATTCCGCAGCTAGCTGGCCAATTTCTCATACTACAACTAAATATCAATTCGTTGAAAATTTGCTTATTCTAGGTGAACCAAATTATTGATAATTATATGAATCGTATCTCGATCCCTTGCCAGACAATAAAAATAAAGAAGAAAAAAGAACAAATTTCTTTAAGAAACATAAATAATACTTAACCTACCAAAGCAAATTGAATGATAATACTCTTTTAACTTTCATCGAATGAACTTAATATAATTCTTCCAAAACTAGTATCTATCAAGACAATAGAAGAAACAATACAAAATAACTAGATTTTTATCCTAGCATACACACATTTGTAGACACACACACACATACACAAAAAGAAGAAGAAGAAAATCAAGATTTTCACTTTACACACTTTCTTGATTTCTAGGCCATACTGTAGTCCTTGCCTTGTTCTGATAGTTCCTTGCCACCCTGGTTACAATCAGTATCAATATCAGTAAGAGGGTGGAAATAACAGTAAAGAAAATCCCCAACTTGTCGTTCGATGCAATGGTAGCCATACGAGTATCATATGTCACTATGAGTGCAAACATTGCAATTTGCAATTCCAATTGCAAAGGGAATCCACTTGTGAGGCAATAGATCATTTGAAGAGAGGTAAAGAACCCAATTGAGTTGAATAGAATGAACAAACCATAAGATACCCAATTATTAGAACCCATGATTGCTTGTCCGGCTTTATGTGGTTTAGAAGCATTGTTGTTTCCATTGTTGTTGCTAGAAACAGAATCATCGGCCCACACACCACCTGGACGACTATGCACGGTTTGATAAGTTGTTGTTACAATAAGTATAGCTATCATAAGCCTGGTGTGTCGTGCTTCACTTGGTGAATCTCTATCCATGTTGTACTTGAAGTAGTCTAGCAACCGCTTAGCAAGAGATTGAGGCTGATGATTCAATGTTGATTGGTCACTTGAAGGGTTAATTGCAACAATAGCTTGATTTTGATTCATTCCAGGTTGTGTTAAAGAGTACAACTCTTCTGTCTTCATAGCTCCGGCTTGCCTAAGGATCTCCTCGATTTCACTATCGCCTGCTTCGCTTTGGAAAAAGAGTGAAACATTAAGAGCTGTAAGACCTTTCTCGTTCAATGGATTGATCTCTAATGCCTCACTAGAGAGCATTTTTCTTAAGCACCAAGTCAATCACCTGCTCACAATTTTTCAATATCACTTGTTAGAAAGAAAAAAAAAACAAAACAAAACAAACAAACCAAGAGACGTTACATAGGAATAGGGGTCACGAATCTTCTATCCTTAGAATCCCATTCCCTTATGTCCAATGCAATCCCAATTGTATGATGTGGTAAGAGTCATGAAATGCAGGAATCTCGAGGCACGATTGTGTAACTGAGAGTGCAAGGGTATAAAGATTTAGAGAGGGATGGGAAAAGGATCTCAGCTACCTCACAATTTTTTGTCTCAATTTTTTTCTTGGTTAGAAGCAAAGATAGAAAAACCAAATAGAAATTGTATGGAAAAAAACAAAATTTTAAATAGAAAAGTCACAAAATAGACACGAGGGTAACTTTTTCATAATTTTTTCTATGTAACATTTCTCAAAATGAAAACGTGAGAAATAACATATGTAGACCGGGTATACCTCATACTGTTTTTTTGAAACTACAAGGTGCAAGCAAGTGTTCCCTTGGTCATCCTTCCTATTTAAGACATCCTCTTTGTTGAATTTCTTGAGATGTTCCACCAAGTCCTTGAAGGCTTCAAATTGGTTGTTCTTCGTAACCAAGTGAAGAACTGTCTCTCCTCAGGCTGTCACGTCTACTACAGAACCTGCACTAGTTAAAATCAGTTCTCTTATCACATCGACCCTGCCTTTGATTGCCACATAGTGAAGGGGAATTCTTCTTTCTCTTCCTTTAACTAGGCAGAGTTTGTGATCTGCTTTCAAAAGCTCCTTCACAATATCAACATGCCCATTAGCTGAGGCAATATGCAATAGACTCAAACCTTCTTCGTTGAGTTATTGGGAAAATTCTTTCCTCAACTTCATTATCTCTTTCACAAGATTAAAGTGGCCAACCATAAAAGCAATATGTAAAGGAGTGTCTTCATTTATCTTCGATCAACTTTAGAAAGTTTTCGACATTTCCTATCCAACAAGCCTGGACGAGCTTTCTATCCATCCTTGTAGATAAATCCCATAACTTGAAATATATTGACCTCGAATTTGAGGAGACTGCTCCTGCTTCTTTATTTTGTGACAACAAGTCTGCTATTATGTTTTCTTCCAATTCTGTCCTACATGAGCGTACTAAGCATATAGAGGTTGATATACATTTCATTCAAGAAAAGGTTTGGATTGGTATTGTGAGACCATCCTTTGTCTCTTCTTCTCAGCAATTAGCAGATATGTTCACCAAGTCTGTAGGCCCAACATTACTCTAGTCGTTTATCAGCAAATTGCGTTTATTGAATATCTTCACACTAGCTTGAGGAAGAGTGTTAGAATTAGAAAATAGTGATATTATAATTATGGTAGTGTTGGAATTAGGATGGTAGCTAGAACATGTTGGAATTAGGACATAGTGATATTATAATTGTGGTAGTATTGAAATTAGGAAAGAGTGATATTGTAATTATGGTAGTGTGTATAAAATCTGTGATTTTGTCAATCACAGATTTAATACATTTTTTTATTTTATTTTTTATCTTCATTTCCTATTTTGTAACATTGTTTCATTATAAACTCAAGGCTCTACCTCATTCATAGGTTAGCCAAATAATTATTTTTATTCTTTTGTATCTTCGATAAATTTCAGAAAGTTTTTGGCATTCCTTGTCCAACAAGCCTGGAACAGCCTTCTATCCATCCTTGTAGATAAATCCCACAACTTGAAAATATATCAACCTCGGATATGCTTTTGGAGAAACAAGATTTTAAACTGCTGATGAGTAGCACTTGTTATATTTTATTTTTGAAGTTTTTGACTATAGATTAATTTATCTAATGAAGTTTGAATTAGGACACCATTTCAACTGATTCCCATCATTCCTTTTGCAAATATTGAAGTCCATAGTCACCCAGATGACATTGCTTCATGGAATTAAAAACAAAATAAAATAACTTGAGTATCTCACAAGCATAAGAATCCTTTATCTCTCTTGCTTATTGAATAATTTTTCCATATATAAATTACTTGCTAGAGTAACAACTTTCTTAATAATCCAATGTAAAAAAGAAGCAATATCCTCCTGAAAGTTTTGAGGTGTAAATTGTCTCCATACATATGGCTCTAGAACATCTCAAATTATTAGGTAAGAGTCTCTCTTCAATCAGCAAACAATTCACATTTCTTGTAGGACTTTCAGTTTCGATTCCAAATCCATTGAGATATTGTTTAAATTTAAATTTGAGTAAGGATTTGTGTAGTATAAAAAAAATTTAAAAAAAGAATTTTTTTTTTCTCTTTAAATTCAAGTTCTAAACACATCCTCCAAGTTTGACTTATTTCTAGTGTTAAAAAGTAGGCACAAATTAGTTCATATGTCAATGTTATATTTGACTCTTTGGGAGATGAAAAATCTAGAAATCCCCTAGATGTTGATTTGTGATTATGTATCAAATTTAAGCAGTATATAACAATCTCAATCAAACAATCAAGACAAATCGACACAACGATTTTAACGTGAAAAAACCACAATTGGAGCACCTCCAACTATGATAAAAAAAAACCACGGCCAACAGCCACAAACAATCCACTAAGAAGATATAAAGGAATTACACAGGTATACTCTCAATTACCTAGCGAATCCACGCCCGAATTGAACCAACCCCTATGTGCCTCTTCCAGCCCCGTCTTCACCACGGAATTGTCTTAACGATGAGCCACTCCAGAATCCACCAAAGCTTCAGGCTCGAATTCTTCAGAATCCACCGAAGAACAACTCTCACTTTTGTATAGAATAAACAAACAAACCTTTGATGTATTCTTCTTAACCCATGAGTTGAATACTCAATTAAACATCAAAGAAAACTAGCAAAATATCCCCAGATATAAACCTTAATATCCAAAAAAAAAAAAGAATCTGGAGAAGTAATCTTAGTTTTGGACTAAAACAAATACTTATAGAAATCTGGGACTACGAAGCTCGCTCGAGGGAAGACTCTCTCGCTCGAGCGAGGAAGTAATCTCGCGTGTTTTTCCATAAGTGGCTTCGCTCGAACCACACAACCTTTGCTCGAGCGTACATTCATCATTCTCAAGTTTTTTGCCAGACGCAGCCTTCGCTCGAGCGAGCAAGGGCGGACATGCAACTTCGAATGCAATTTTGCATTTTGCTTCGGGGGCGCTATCCCTCGACCTCGTCTGGACGCTACCCCAGACCCGCTAAGGGGCGCTGCCCCCTGGACCCCCGCGAGTTGACCAGGCAGCTCGATCCCTGTCATAATAAGCGAAGCGGCAATCTTGAAAGTATTAACATCACAAACTTCTCTGCAATGCATAATTCGGGTTGGATTTGTATCTAAAAACTCATAGCATCACTGAAATAAAAAGTGCGAAAGCAAGTACAACTAAAAGAAGTTTTTGTCAACCAGGATTGCCAAGAATAAAAACCTTACAATCTCCCCCTTTGGCAATGCCGTGACAAAACATACCTAACAAATAAAATCCTAATCAACCCAACCCATTACAGCCAATAAAAACAAACTTCTTTCTTAAGGTCATGATCTGCAAAACAGCTATTAGTGCCACAATCTCCAAAACAACTATTAGTCCCACAAGAGTATATGAAAAAGCAATAAACATATGGCTAGATTATCTTGAAGCATTTGAAGCATGAGATGGAAAACATGAATAGATGCGACTTGGAGATTTTAAGAACATGTAGCATGAAACCCTGAAAACTAAGACATATGCACCCGACAAATGGCATGAATACATGAAATCTTAAGACACATGCACCGGACAACATTACTCCCCTTTTTTGTCACGAATTGACAAAGGAAGCTCAATCAACTAAAGCAAGATCAAAAACCACACAAGCAATGATAAGATTATGTAAATATCAGGAGCATGCAAGAAGGAAATAATAAAGAAGCAGTGTATAGCATCATGCAAACCAACTAAAGCCAATCTCCCTTTCACTCAAAGCAACCACAAACACTGTACAGAAAACAATGAACAAGAAGAAACCAACAAAAATAATATGGTGGAGCAAGCAAGAAATCTCAGATTTGTACCTTAGAACACACAAGATTATCCAAGAAGCATAATTACTTGAAAACACAATGTGTACAGCCTCTAGAAGATTCTTCATAAAAGAAAGTAATGCATTATGTGAAAAGCATAGATCCCATGATAAAAGTGTGTGTGTGACTCTTAGAGTTCGACAAACACTAGATTCAAATCCTAGTAGTGATCAGATAGCTGAACCTCCGTCAAGAGAATCCAAGCACAACTACGGAAAGTCAAACCACTAGGAATCAAGGGGTATTTGGTGAGTGAAGGCGGAGGCTCCCCCTCAATCAATGAATCATTTATTTTTTTCCTTTTTTTCACATCTTTTTCTTTTCTTTCTTTTGCACATTTTTTTTTTTTTGTTTCTTTCTTTTGCATATTTTTTCTTTCTTTTGCACACTCATTGGCGGCTGACGCGCTTAAGAGTATAGAAACCGAACCAAAGAAGCATGGATATAATAAGGATGGCCTGGTTGGTGACTTTGAGGTAGCCTTTTCCTCATGCCTGGACTACAAAGAACAGAGGGGAAAGCCATGGAGATGCAAAAAGATGGAAGGTGGTTTAAGAGACTCAACATCACCCATGATATGCTAGAATAGGTCAATTCCTCTAGAAAAGCAAAAGATACAATGCCAGAAGTCCATAGAAAAAAATAATCATTAAGGCGGAAGATTCCGATATTTGCTAATCCAAGAGTGTATACAGAATGAGACATACTAATCAAAAAACACACACTCCAAAATGAGTAATAACCACAGAAAGCACACATATATTAACATGTAATAGATATTCTTATCAATTCCAATATGCATCAAGGACCACTCAAAAATTTTAAGCTTGCAAAACCATACTCAAAAAATCTTTTTGGTTTTTTTTTTTTTTCTTTTTCTTTTTCTAAACAAAGCAAAACAGAAAACGAACATGCATACATTAAGGGACTCAAAAAGAAAAAAAAACACATAGAAACCTAAAAACTAAAAAGAATATACAAATTAACACAAGTTAAGTTTTCGCACCCAAACCGCTTTAGTATGAAGAAAGTTGTGAGAATTGCGATTCTTGGATGATGTCTTGACGTTGTGGTTCCCTTTGCGTTCAATGGGAACCCGTCTAGACTTGGTGTCCAACTTCCTACTCCTAATGAAGTGTCTCCTACCCCATGAGATGTTAGAATTTCTTCCATCTTTATAAGACACTCTCCCATGCAACTTATAACAATAAGGGCGAATATGACCATGCATACCACAATGATGACAAATAAAAACAGGGTATACAGGGTGTACCTTCTTATCTTTTACCTTACCAACTCTAGGAAGTTTTAGAAGTCCATCCTTATGTTGAATTTTTCGTACTCCCTTTCCTTGAGTTCTTGTATCATGAGATGTAAATACACTCTATTTTTGCTCTTTATGATCACCAAAGCCAATGCCACTCTTGTCACAACACATTTGTTGAGACCCAATGATGTCCTCCAAAGTCTTTGATCCTTTGTTCCAAAGACCAATGGTAGCCATAGCACACTTGAGCTCTTCCTCTTTCTTGATCATTAGTTCTTCCAAAGCAACTTGAGACATCTCGAGAGATTCAATCTTTTCTTCATACAATGCATAGATTTGTTGTAGCTCATTCCTCTCTGTCTCACAAGTCAAGAGTTTTACACAAAGAGCTCGTCGATCATTAGTTATCTTGATAGCATCAATCCTAGCCTCGGAAATCTCCTCCTTTAGTTTGACATTCTCACTTTCACATACTTTTGAGTTTCATAGTGAGTTTGTCATTCAATTTGGATAAGTTAAGAGATTCCTTATACAACTTTTCATAAGCTTGCTCAATCTCTTCATCATCACTTCCCGAGGATTCATCATCAGTGGCATTCTCAACCGGCCTCTTCGGATACTCTGTTCGTCCTTCAATTTCAATAGCCGCCATGAAAGTAAGGAATTGTTTATGTCCCTCTTCACCTTGATCTTCATTGTCACTTTCATCTTTATCAAATTCTGATTCATCATCCCAAGTGATAGCAAGGGCTTTCTTTTTCCTCAAACGAGTGGGGCATTCTTAAGCAAAGTGACCAAATCCTTGGCATTCATAACATTGGACTTTTCAGAGTCCCCTTGTATCTTTCCTTCCTCCTTCTTGGCTATAGAATTAATTTTGAGTTTATCTTTGCCTTTAGATTTATGAGTATGAGTAGATTCCAAAAGATTAGGATTCTTTTTCAGAAAAGATTTTTTAAATTTTTTTACAAAAGCATCCGTAATCTTGGAATCTATCTCACAATCCTCATCAGAATCCTCTCCAGCTCTATGAGCACTACTAAAAGCAACATCTTTTTGTTTATTTTTGAAATTCCTATGTGCCTCATAAATTTGGAGATTTCCAACCAAATGATCTAGCTTGAGGTTGTCAACGTCTTGAGCCTCCTCAATAGCCGTAACTTTTGGTTGGAACCGATCGGGCAAGGACCTCAAAATTTTTCCTACAATATTGGATTCTGGTATTTTTTTACCTAAATTGAAGTTGGAATTTACAATGTCACTCAACTTCGCATAAAATTCATCAAAAGTCTCACTATCTTTCATTGAAAGGTTTTCAAAACTAGACGTGAGCCTTTGAAGTTTTGAGCGTTTAACAGAAGGAGTGCCCCTCATGAATAGTTTGTAAGATATCCCAAGCCTTTTTTGCGACTTCACAATTGCAAATACGACTAAACTCTTCAGGTGTGACAGCGCAAAAAAGAGAATTGATAGCTTTACTATTCCAGCTGCTATTTTGACAATCAATTGTGTCCCACTTATCAATAGGTTTGGGGAAAGTTACTCCATCAACGGTAATCGTTGGTTCAGTCCACCTATACATCACAGATTGCCAAACTTTTTCATCAATAGATTTTAAAAACGGTCTCATCCGAGCTTTCCAAAATAAATAATTAGATCCGTCAAGTAGGAGTGGTCGAACCATAGAATTTCCCTCACGAATTGAATCTATTATCACAAATCAACCAAGATCTCCCTATAAAAGTGTTTTTAAAAAAAATAGAGCGACCCGCTCTGATACCAATTGAAAAATCTAGAAATCCCCTAGATGTTGATTTGTGATTATGTATCAAATTTAAGCAGTATATAACAATCTCAACCAAACAATCAAGACAAATCGACACAACGATTTTAACGTGAAAAAACCACAATTGGAGCACCTCCAACTGTGATAAAAAAAAACCACGGCCAACAGCCACAAACAATCCACTAAGAAGATATAAAGGAATTACACAGGTATACTCTCAATTACCTAGCGAATCCACGCCCGAATTGAACCAACCCCTATGTGCCTCTTCCAGCCCGTCTTCACCACGGAATTGTCTTAACGATGAGCCACTCCAGAATCCACCAAAGCTTCAGGCTCGAATTCTTCAGAATCCACCAAAGAACAACTCTCTTTTTTGTATAAAATGAACAAACAAACCTTTGATGTATTCTTCTTAACCCATGAGTTGAATACTCAATTAAACATTAAAGAAAACTAGCAAAATATCCCCAGATATAAACCTTAATATCCAAAAAAAAAAGAATCTGGAGAAGTAATCATAGTTTTGGACTAAAACAAATACTTATAGAAATCTGGGACTACGAAGCTCGCTCGAGCGAAGACTCTCTCACTCGAGCGAGGAACTAATCTCGCATGTTTTTCCATAAGTGGCTTCGATCGAGCCACACAACCTTTGCTCGAGCGTACATTCATCATTCTCAGGTTTTTTGCTAGACGCAGCCTTCGCTCGAGCAAGCACTCTTTCGCTCGAGCGAGTAAGGGTGAACATGCAACTTCAAATGCAATTTTGCATTTTGCTTCAGGGGCGCTGCCCCTCGACCCCGCCTGGGCGCTACCCCGGACCCGCCAAAGGATGCTGCCCCCTTGACCCCCGCGAGCTGACCGAGCAGCTCGATCCCCGTCATAATCAGCGAAGTGGCAATCTTGAAAGTATTAACATCACAAACTTCTCTGCAAGGCATAATTCGAGTTAGATTCACATCTAAAAACTCATAACCTCACTGAAATAAAAAGTGCGAAAGCAAGTACAACTAAAAGGAGTTTTGTCAACCGGGATTGCCAAGAATAAAAACCTAACAGGAGAAAAATTCTTACCTACCTTAAACTAGGAATTATTGGAGCATAGTCTTGATGAGTCTGCATTTTGGGATGCACATTGGTTGCAATATTAATGTGTTTTTTTTTTTTTTTTGAAAGATTGGAACTATATTAATGTGTTGAAACTGCCTTGATTTAGTATTTGCCATGTCACATCACTTGGTCAATGATAATATTAAAGATGGATATGATATAAATCGAATATTACATTAGGAGTCATCTATTTTTCCATTTCAAACCTGTAGGAAATTTGATGAGGCAGATTGTTACCTTCTTTTTAAAAAAATTAATAAAAATAAAAAATTCAACCTCAAGTTTCTCAACAGTCACGGGGAATGCTACGTAATACTTCCTATCAATTATAAATATTTATCATACATTTACTTTTATCTATCGATATATATTTAAAAAATTTATTTTATTTCTTTATACTTCTCATAATTCATCCACATTGACATCCTTAATCACCTAACTTTTCATCACACTCCTATTCTTTCAAATCCTAACTCTACTCTATGCGTTATGCCCCAACCACCACCTTCAACCATCAGCATAATCAACTTTAGTGAACGGGGGGGCAACTGGGGCACTTGAAACAAATTTAATTGGCTTGAAAACTAATTCAAACAACAATTGGTAATCTCTTACCACAATATCTTCAACTTAAATTGACTCCAAGTAAATTTCAGGTTGCACAATTAATAATTATATTGTTGGTGCAAAATACCTTTTTCTATGACTGTTCTAAAAATAGACCTGTGAAGTACGATGTCGAATGTCATAAAAGGTATAAGTGAAATCTTCTCCAACACCAATTAATTTTAGAAAAATGCTTCGGACCCCCACTGGGGGTCGACTCCCAGTGAGGTGGCGCTTCGTGATTGGACAAAAAAAAAAAAACTGTTTTATTTTATTTTATTTTTTATTTTTTTGAGTTTCAGCTAGTGGGGGCTCGCCACCTCACTGAGGGTGCGACCCCCACTGGGGGTCTGCAGCAGTTCTCTTAATTTTAGAAGATATGGGGGAACTTGGTTCGACTAGTGATTTCAGAGCCTAGTTGTCATGGGTTCAAGTCACAAGATTATCCTCATGATCTAAAAATAGGCTTGTTGAGTGCGATGTCGAATGTCATTAAAAACATAAGTGAAACCCTTACCAATTCATTTTAAGAGAAAAATGATAGAACTCAGTCTAACAATAAATATACATGATTTGTTCCTATGAGATGGTTTAAGAAATACATACATCCAATAGTTCTTACAAATAAATTTGGGCTTGTGTTTAGATTTATGGTTTAAAATACAAAGATTTGAGTAATAATCATACAAAGAGATAGTTTAGATGGACTTTATGATTGAATTTAAAAATTTTACCTTGACGAATTATGATAATTTAAAATAACAATGAAAAGTGATTATTTAAAATCCTTCATGCTATAGTTGTAAAATAATTATTTTCCTGTTCTATTCTATCTTTGTCTTTAGTTTTTCAATCTATATATATATATATATGAAGCCAGGCCACCAATCTTTATGAGAATAATGTTAGAATGATGACGAATTATTTAATTTTGGATATAAATTAGTTTTTAGAGTAAATAAAAATAAAAAAAAAATTAAGGGACAAAATGAAAAATATCAAATATTTAATTTACCCATTTATTGATATGTTAACTGTAGCTTTTGCTTTTTTTTTTTTCTTTCTTTCTTTTTTTTTTTTGTGGATAAATTAGAAATACATCCCATGAAATTTGATTAAAATACGAATCATTTCCTGTGATTTTGAAAATTACATTCCACTCCCAAGGTTTCTAATTTTATAACAAATCGCCCCTTTTATTAATAAATTATCAAATCAATTAATAGTTTTTAATAATATTATAAATACGTTTCAATTAATAATTTAAGTAATTTTATTTTGTACAGGAAAGTAATTATAAATTTCATTTTTTTTTGTTAATTTTGTTAAATAAAAAATTTTGATAATGGAATATTTATAAATTTTTCAAATCATAAGAAATAATCTATACTTTAAGCAAATTTCAAGAAGTGTATTTGTAATTTATTTTTATTTTTTTTTTCTTTTCACTTTCGCTTTCACTTTGGCTTTCCTTTTTTTTTTCTTTTCTTTTTCACTTTAACTTTAGCTTTTGCTTCTTCTTTTTTCCCTTTCGTATTTTTCTTTTATATTCCATTTTTCATTCATGTTCCAATTTTTTGTTGTTTTGTTACCATTCTGAACTTACATCATCAAAAACATACACACAAATTCACAAAAGTGGGCAACATAAATAGAAAAATGTCACAATTTTTCCTATCACTAGAGAAATCAAGTGTTTTAGGGTTAGGGTTTTGAAAATGGGTAATAGAGGGAGAAAATGGGGGGGAAAAGTGAAAGAGAAATGAGCATGATCGACTTTTAAGTGAGTTGTCCCAAACAGACTGCTCGAGTAAACTTTTCACCGCTCGAGTAGTAAACGCAAGATTCCAGAAGTTTTACAGAGTTACAATGAAAATACTGGAAGCCTAAATTCTGCGCCCGAGCTGTCTCGCTTGCAAACAAGGAAACTACTGGGAGCTACGCATCTACGCTCGAGCGACTGAATGATCGCTCGAGTGGTCTGTCAAAACAAACTGTTACAACCTACCCTCCTTAAAGAATTTCGTCCCCGAAATTTCGTAATTCCTGCCAAAACAACTCCAACAATTCCCAAGAAAGATAAATACTACACTTACAATAACTCCAATTATCACAACATCATCAATTGAAAACCAAAATCAGATCAAATTTTACATCAAGACACAAAGGTTCAAGTCTTTGAGAAATTGACACCTATACATTAACAAGATTACTCATCATTAAATAAATCTGGATATTTCTCGCGAACCTCGGCTTCCATTTCCTAAGTAGGTTCTCTTACCCCGTGATGATGCCACAACACCTTCACTAGGGAGATTGTTTTACCTCTCAAAACTTGTTTTCAGGAGTCTAGGATCTTCAAAGGTCTCTCAACATATGAAGAGTTTTCATCTACTTCTAGACTCGTCCAATCTAAGACGTGGAAAGAGTCAGGTTCATACTTATGAAATATAGAAATGTGAAACATGTTGTGTATCCCGGATAGTTGTGGTGGTAAGACAAGACGATAGGCTACTTCTTCCACCCATTCAATAATATCAAAGGGGCTAATGAGCCTAGGTGACAACTTCTCATTTCGTCCAAATCTCATTAAACCTTTCCTAAGTGATATCTTCAAAAACACATGGTCACCCACTTCGAAAGATAGAGGTCTCATTCTTCAGTCGGCATAACTCTTCTATATGCTTTGGGTCGTAATTAACCTTTTTTGAATAAGAGCTACTTTCTCAGTGGTCTCACGAACTAATTCTAGTCTAAGCATGGGTGAATCTCCTATCTCGGTCCAACACACCGGTGACCTATAAGGACGCCCATACAAGGATGGACAATAAATCTTTAATTTTATAGGTTGAAATTTTTTAAATTTTTGACATTTTTTAATAATATTTTATCATTTTAGCTAAAAATCTTGTTCTCAAACGGCACCTTAAAAAAAATCAAAAAAAATCATTATAAAAAAAATTTAAACCTTAAACACTCACTTGGCCTCATTTGGAACATTCTTTTTTGCATAAGGTTTCATTTGTTTTAACGTAAAATATTTTTATCAAAAATATTTATTTATTTTCCTATCTCGGTCCAACACACCGGTGACCTATAAGGACGCCCATACAAGGATGGACAATAAATCTTTAATTTTATAGGTTGAAATTTTTTAAATTTTTGACATTTTTTAATAATATTTTATCATTTGAGCTAAAAATCTTGTTCTCAAACGGCACCTTAAAAAAAATCAAAAAAATCATTATAAAAAAAATTTAAACCTTAAACACTCACTTGGCCTCATTTGGAACATTCTTTTTCACATAAGGTTTCATTTGTTTTAATGTAAAATATTTTTATCAAAAATATTTATTTATTTATTTTTTGTTATTTAGTTGAACAAAAAAAAGTAAGTATTTTTTAAAGAAAATATTTTTGCATCATTTTCTAAAAAATGATTGACTTTAAAAATTTTGTAAGTTAAATTTTATAAAATTGACTCTCACTCTCTATTTTTTAAACACGTTTAGTTTTTTTAAATAAATATCTTTTAACTTACTAAAGAATCATAAATGACATTATATTGAATCAAAATTTCTCTTTTAGGCAATAAATATTTTTTATTCCAAGTGTAAACCAAACGCCGAAAAATAAAAATAAAAATATTTTTTTGTATAAAATATTTTGCGTCAAAACAAACAAGACCTAAAGTCAAAAAGTCGCTCAATTAGCCAAAAAGTTAACAAACTATACACAAAAGTTCTCTTTGCTATGTGTTTTTTATACATCTTTTTGTAAAAAAATCAAAAAAATATCCCAAACATACTCTTCGTTTGGTAAAAACTTTTTAACCTAGTTTTTTGACTTTTTGACTATTTTAACCTGATTAAAAAAGTTTCATTTGGAAAAAAACTTTCGACTTTTTTTATAGTTTTATAAGAGAAAAAGTGAAATAATTAAAATTTTAATGTGACATTTTATCTTATTAATTTTTTAATCTATTTTATCTTTTAATGGATTAAATTAATCACAATTCACTTGTCAAACCAAGCCATATTCGGCTTGTTTTGTTTCTATTTTCAAGACTTACTTTTTAGAAAATTGAAATTTTTTATTTTTCATATTATTTTTTTGTTTTCACTAAATTTTTTTAATATTCTAAACAATTTTTTAATTTTTAGATATACCTAACATAAATACACTTAAAAATTATATTATTTGTGAAATTTTTTTTAGAAAATTCATTAAATATCAAAAATACAACAAAAAAAATACGAGAATTCAGTATATTTTGCGTATTCTTGTGTATTTATTAATTTTTTAAAATATTTTTTACTAATATTTTACTTTTTAGATACATTTAAGTAAAGTACATTTAAACAAGTAAAAAAATTTATTTAAAATCTTAAAAATATTCACTAAAAATAAAAAAATATGAAAAAAAAAACTTAGGTAACATTTGGTAGAGTTTTATAATTATAATTTGATAATAGAGTTATATTTTGAGTTTGTGAGTTTTGGAATTATGATTTGAGTGTGAAAAATTTGTTTGGTTATGAATTTTGAAAAGAGTTTTGAATTGAGTTTAAAATGATTTGATGTGACATGTGATATTTGATTCAAAAATTTACAACTCATAACCAAACACACAATTCAAAATTATATTCAAAGCTCATAAAAATTTTAAAAAAATTCTAAAAATATTTTTTATTTAAAACATAAAAATAAGAGGTGCTGAAAAAAAAATTCAAATATTGTTCCGGTCAATCGGTCGGACATTCAAGGGGACGTCCGGGAGATAACCGAATAGACATGTTTTGAAAAGTGGACGTAGAATCAATTTTTAAAAACATTAATCAAACATGATATTCAAAGGAAGAGGTAAAACTCAGAACACTACCCAGCAAAAGCTTAGGTGCCGTTTGGTAACACTTACGTTTTCAGTTTTCTATTTATATTTACAAAAATTTTAAAAACTCAAATAAAAACTTGTTTGGTAAAATTTTTGATTTATAAATCAGTGGTCTCAGTTTATAAATTTGGCCAAAAAATGAAAACACAAAAAATAAAAGTGAAATAATTAAAGTTTTAATGTGACATTTTATCTTATTAATTTTTTAATCTATTTTATCTTTTAATGGATTAAATTAATCACAATTCACTTGTCAAACCAAGCCATATTCGGCTTGTTTTGTTTCTATTTTTAAGACTTACTTTTTAAAAAATTGAAATTTTTTATTTTTCATATTATTTTTTTGTTTTCACTAAATTTTTTTAATATTCTAAACAATTTTTTAATTTTTAGATATACCTAACATAAATACACTTAAAAAATATATTATTTGTGAAATTTTTTTTAGAAAATTCATTAAATATCAAAAATATAACAAAAAAAATACGGGAATTCAGTATATTTTGCGTATTCTTGTGTATTTATTAATTTTTTAAAATATTTTTTACTAATATTTTACTTTTTAGATATATTTAAGTAAAGTACATTTAAACAAGTAAAAAAAATTATTTAAAATCTTAAAAATATTCACTAAAAATAAAAAAATATGAAAAAAAACTTAGGTAACATTTGGTAGAGTTTTATAATTATAATTTGATAATAGAGTTATATTTTGAGTTTGTGAGTTTTGGAATTATGATTTGAGTGTGAAAAATTTGTTTGGTTATGAATTTTGAAAAGAGTTTTGAATTGAGTTTAAAATGATTTGATGTGACATATGATATTTGATTCAAAAATTTACAACTCATAACCAAACACATAACTCAAAATTATATTCAAAGCTCATAAAAAAATTTAAAAAAATTCTGAAAATATTTTTTATTTAAAACATAAAAATAACAGGTGCTAAAAAAAAAATCCAAACACTGTTCCGGTCAATCGGTCGAACATTCAAGGGGACGTCCGAGAGATGACCGAGTAGACGTGTTTTGAGAAGTAGATGTAGAATCAATTTTTAAAAACATTAATCAAACATGATATTCAAAGGAAGAGGTAAAACTCAGAACACTACCCAGCAAAAGCTTAATTTTCAAAATTTACTTCATATTTTAATAAAAAAAATTAATAAAATAGTTTGTTTCAAAACGAGGTGGACCCTAGTCTGTTTGGCATTGACAATCCATTTTGGTTCAGATTTTTCATTGCAATTGTTGTGTCAAGTTGAAAATGAGAAATTATTCAATATTCCTAGACCACCACGTATCCATACTCCAAACTAATCACCAATTAGTTAGTCACATGTTGTCCCCTCATTTCCAACATAAATCGTGGGTCATTGTGTCTCTCCACCAATCAAAACCTTATGGAACACCACGTGTTCGTACTCCGGAAGTACTGAATAATCACCCGTTGAAAATAGCTGTCAAGAACCAATAATTCATTGATGGAAAACTCAATTTGTGCTTTTTCACTTCAGCTTTTATTGCTCTGAACTTGCATCATCAAACACAGACAAAAACCCACATAGAGAGAGAGAGAGAGAGAGAGGGAGAGAGAAATGGAGCTTCAACATTTTAGCCATCAACATCTATTGATCCTCGGTGAAGTGAACGACGATGGTGAGGCAATTGTCTGCAGCGTGTGTTGGGAAAAGAACTCTGGTTCTGCATTCAGTTGCAAAAATTGTTTATTTTTTTTGCACAAATTTTGTGCTGAATTTCCAGAGGAGATGGAACACCCGATCCACGCCCATTCCCTTGCGCTCCAACGACCAAAATTTCATGTTGAATTTTGTGATGTTTGTAAAAAACATATATGTGGATTCGGCTATGGTTGTTTGCCTTGCCATTTTTACGTGGATATCAGATGTAGTGTTAGAGGCCAACATTTTAGCAGTAAACATCAGTTGATGATCCTCAATGAAGATGAGAAGAATGATGTTGATGAGAGGGTTTCTTGCGATGTGTGTTTGCAGCAGATCACAGGTTCAACAGCAGCATACAAATGCACAAATTGCTCTCCCTCTATCTATTTCCACAAATTGTGTGCACAACTTCCAGCAGAGATGGAACAACCAATGCACCCTGAGCACCCGCTTGCCCTCCTCCAAGTAGTTGCTTGTAAATTCAGATGCGATGGCTGTGATATAAGTTTGAAAGAATTCATATATCGTTGTTCCATCTGCAATTTCAACCTCGACAGACGCTGTGCTTTGAGAGCACAAAAGGTTAACCATGAAAGTCACAACCACCCATTAAGCCTCGTGTCCAGCTCGGCCTTCCTTCGAATGTCATGCTTGTGGCACAAAGCGTGAAGGCATATCTTATACTCCCTCCCTTCCAAAATAGTAGTCCCTTAATCTAACTTTTTTTTGGTAGTACAATTATTGCATTTGAAAAAAGTTAATTTTTTAAAATTATCCTTTTGATAGTACATTTTTTGAGAATATCAATGTCATAATTGTACTTTTTATATTGTTTATTAATTTAAAAGAAGGGCAAAATAAAAAATTTATATTATTTTTGTACGTAATTTTCGAAGAAGGACTAATATTTTGAGACAATAAAAAATAGAATAAGGGACTAATATTTTAGGACGGAGAGAGCATGTGTGACATGCAGTTTCTGGATCCATTATGACTGCTTCATTAACACCCACCTTCAAATACCACAATCACATTCACCCTCTCGCCCTCGTCTATCCGACTCATAAAGATCATTCCTATTTTATTAGCAAAAACAATCACTGCAACATTTGTCAAAATTCAATGACGGGAGAAAGGTTTTGGCTATATGTTTGTAGAGGATGCAGATATTGCATTCATGTCAATTGCTCAACAAAGACAAAGTATACTTTCTCGTTTACCCTGATTTCGGTTTTTATTTTCTCTTTTGACAAGAAAAAAGTTTATTGACAATGCTTTTCTCCTCATTTGATGTGTGTTCTATTGTTATTTTGTGGATTTAGGGAAATGGCAAAATAAAAAATTTATATTATTTTTATACATGATTTTCGAAAAAAGACTAATATTTTGAGACAATAAAAAATAAAATAAGGGACTAATATTTTGGGACGGAGCGGGCATGTGTGACACATGCAGTTTCTGGATCCATTATGACTGCTTCATTAACACCCACCTTCAAACACCACAATCACATTCACCCTCTCGCCCTCGTCTATCCGACTCATAAAGATCATTCCTATTTTATTAGCAAAAACAATCACTGCAACATTTGTCAAAATTCAATGACGGGAGAAAGGTTTTGGCTATATGTTTGTAGAGGATGCAGATATTGCATTCATGTCAATTGCTCAACAAAGACAAAGTATACTTTCTCGTTTACCCTGATTTCGGTTTTTATTTTCTCTTTTGACAAGAAAAAAGTTTATTGACAATGCTTTTCTCCTCATTTGATGTGTGTTCTATTGTTATTTTGTGGATTTAGGGAAAGTGCCTAAAGAGAAAGTGCAATCGAGGTTGAGAATATTGACAAGGCCAATTTGATTCACTTGCCAATGACTGGTGACTCAATTAGTGCAATTGACCTATTTTTGAAGCAAATCAGCATGGGAGACAAAAAGAGAGAAGCAGAGCTCAATCATTTTAGTCATTACCATCCATTAATCCTTTTCGATGCGCAAGGAGACAACAATTTGTGCTATGAGAACGAACTATTTTTCTTGAATGAGCTGAATAATGACAAAATATGCAATGCGTGTGTGCAAAAAATTTCTGCTCCATTTTATAGTTGTGGCCTATGTGATTTTTTTCTTCACAAATGGTGTGCCGAGCTACCAAATAAACTGGAGCATCCGTGTCACCCACACCAGCTCATCCTCCTCAAAAAGCCCCCTAAACCTATAGGATTGTTCTATTGCAATGGCTGCGGATATTATTGCAACGGATTTGCCTTCCAAGGTATCAGGAATAGATGTATGAATTATAGCGATTACTACCCCGATGTTAAGTGTGCTTTCCTACCCAAAGCCATCATTCATAAAGTTCATGAGCATCCTCTCTTCCTAAAGAAAGATTGTATCACCGCAGGTTGTGCTGCATGTGATCGCTGTATTGGGATGTTCGCATTTGGATGTGACATTTGCAATTTCAATTTACACTACACATGTGCTCGGCTACCAGATACAATTAAGCATAGGTATGATGAACATCCCTTTACCCTAATTTATGCACCCATTAAGAATGGACTCGATGAGTATATGTGTGAATTTTGCGAGGAAGGAATAGACCCAAAGTGGTGGTTTTATCACTGCATCGATTGCGATCAGTCTGCTTGTGCCAAATGCATTTGTACGGAGAGAAAGGAAGTTCAAAATATCAAGTGGGGAAGCACCTATAACTTTGACAGTCACCCACACCGGCTCATCTATGTTCCAACCACAGACGATGGGTGTGACTACTGCCAGGAGAATTTCTATGCCCCTTTTCCACTAACAAGACAAATAGGCTTCAAATGTGAGCAGTGTAACATTATGGTCCATCCATTTTGTCCTTATAGATAATATGTGTTGGTTTTGAGTCTTTGATGAGGAAAGTAGAAAGGAAACGAGAAATGTAATTGTACTTTTTGTATTTTGATTGCACTTAGCATTTTTCTTTTTTCATTTTCTAACTTAACCAAATATAATTTGGAATTCGAATCTTATCAATTCTATCCAACCTAAGGAGAGCTTCTATTTTTGGATTAACAAATATGATGTATTCTAATTGCAATATACAGAGTATTGCGAGATTGTATCTTGGAAAAATAATAATTAACGGAAATTCTAACGTGATTATTCATGCTTTTAAAAGTTTAAATAAAATTACTTTCAAGTGTATGGATGCCAATGGCTAATATTAGATCATTATAAAGAGTGGTTAGGTCAAATCCACTCGCAAATTGGTTGGGTCATTAAGGAATACTTTGTTTGGTTTTGACTTTTGTGTTTTCAAAAATAATTTGAATTTGAATTTTTTGTGCTTCTTGTTTTTTGTAATTTTTTTGTTTATATTTTAAACAAAATTTTTTACATTTTAAATGCAAATAGTATACTAAATAAATACGAAAGTATACTGCTTTTTTGTATGCTTTAGTATTTAGTTTTTTTTTAAGTTTTTTTTTTACTAATAATTCTTTTCCAAGCATATCTAAATTAAGTGGGTTTAAAAAGTTAAAAAAAAATTTAAATTAAATATTTAAAATGTTCACTAAAAATAAAAATAAAAACACAAAAAATATTTTCAAAATTTAAGCTAAAAAATTAATTTCCTAAAAGTTGAGTGGAACACCTGTTGGACACTTATCTAAACATGCCTTATTTTTAAAAAAATCTTTACACTCATACACGCTTCAAAGAATCTTGGAGAACACACATTATAAATTTGAAAAAATAATTTGAAATCAATGATAAAAGAAAAATGATATAAAATTTTCATATAAGTGTGTCCAAGCTTCTTGGCATAATGCCTTAATTACTTACTTAGGTTTATTTTATCACCCTTTTTTTCAATTTATAGTTGGCAATTGGCTTGATTGATAATTGTTGGCAGGTTGTCAACTATGGAATGAGCATTGTTGATAATGAAATGTGTAAAAGGGTTTCACAAAGAAACCCAAATATTATAGATATGAACTATTTGCCTCTATTCTACAGCAGGATTGAGACTCCACAGTTGACCCCAACTTTCCTCTGGAATCAAAACACCACCAAAGTTGGCATCATAAGTGCCTTACGACATAAATTTAGGTGGGTTTTCTGGGCATCAAGTTGGGCTTGAACTTGCCACATAGTTGCTACAGAACATTTTGCAGCTCACGAGCGTAACTTTTCATTCTCGCACTCCAAAAATCCCTTCAGATTCAGCACAAATGGATGCGGCCAGAGAGTGTGCGTGGCAGCTGCAAACAAAACTGCCTAAATTTATTTATTTAGACTTAGGCATAGTTTGATTTTGTGTATATGAAAGGGCTTTTGATAACTTCTCTCTCTAGGGATCAATTGTTGTCTATGATATAGTTCCAATTCATTCTGTTAGTGTTATGTTACATTGTTGATTACTCAGGTCTTCGTCATGATCTGCTTCTTCCTATCCATGATAGATAAGAATCATTACCATTAGTTATACCATTCACTTCCTTTTGAAAACTTCACAAATAAGCTTTTATCGACATGTAATATGTGCACGATCTTAGTCCAAATTTAAAAACATTTAGATGACCACTGTGGAAACATGAAATTAGTTACACTAATCCCATCCATACACGCCTTTTGCGCACCCTCCCTAGGAGTTTGTATCATTTGGTATCAAACCAGCCACCATGTCGAGTATGGGATATGACACACCTATGTGAGTATGGGATCAGATGGATGCATCATCGTGGTTTGAGCCGCGGAGGGGACAACCTATAGGCTGGCTAGATTAAGATACCTACCAAGGTGTCAAAACTAGAAAGGAAAGGGCTACCATTGGATCAATGTTAATAGAATGAGCTATCGTAGACGTCAACTGCGGTTTATGGTGGTGTGACAATGTCTTATTCCCCAACCCCACCCCCCAAACACATAATTCTTTCTCATAGAACATTCCCAAATAATCCAAACTCCTAAATTGCATTGACAAAGGAATCCTGAAAATGAGATTCCTATTCTTTTCCTTTTTTATCATCCAAACATAGTCTCAATACTCTCAGTTTGTTATAAACACCGAGTTCCATGTCCCAAAAATCTAAATACCTATTAAAAAACATTCTTAGAAAGACCGAGCCAAAATTTTTTAAATGTTGGTATTATTTGCCATTAATGCTAATCCATCCATTTTGACATTTTTCAGATTAGGTTTCTTTCGCAAATCCCTCAGTCAGTAGCAACAGTACATTTAGGCCATGTTTATTTAGGCGGACATGGTCTTAGGATTAGATTAATAATCAAACAAAATGCATAATCCCACATTTCGCAAAGAAAATTGAAATATGAACTATTATCCACTCAAACAAGAAATGCTCCACCTAATTGAATTACTCCCTCCGTCTTAATTTGTTCGGTGATACTAAACACATCAATTGGTATACTAATTAATATACCAACATATGTTATGATATTATTACTTTAAAATTATAACCTCACCCATTATACAAATTACAAATATCCAAAACCTATAAAATTATGTCACATCATCTATTAGTACATTAATTGATATACCAATTAATGCATATTGCACCGTTTGGGAAGAGCTAAATCAGGCTTTTTTGGCTATTTTAGTCACAAAAGACAAAATAGGCTATTTTAGCCACAAAAAATAAAACATCACATCCAACCCATAATCATTACACTCTTCTCTCACTAAAAAAGTCAAAAAAGCCAAAAAATTCTTTCCAAACCAAGTTTTTTAGCCCAGATTAAAATAGTCAAAAAAGTCAAAAGCCAAAAAGTCAACCCACTCCTCAAACGACACCATAGTATTATTCTAATTCATTAGTCTTTTATTGGAATTCTAACATTTTAAAAGTGCATATAATTATTATATTTAAATTTAAATTTAAAAAAAAATTCACTAATGTCCTATCTTTTTAAATTTTTAATATATTTATAATTATTCAAAAAGAATAATTTTGGAAAATAAAGGCCTTGTTTGATTTGCTTTTCAGAGAGCAATTTTAGAGAAAAATTTTCAAAATTTTGTTTGATTTAATGATTTTGGAAAAAAAATATTCCAAAATCACTTTCTCTCTCCTACAAATCAATCAATTATTTTGTCTCTCTCCTCTCTCATCTCTCATTCTCAATCACTTTCTCTCATACACATCTACTCAACTATAACAAAATATCAAATCATCTCAAATTTCTATTCTCTAAAACTATTTTCAAAATATACAACCAAACAAATTAAAAAAAATTCTAAACTCTTCCCAATTTTTTTTTTTTGAAAATTTATCTCCTAAAACAAAACCAAACCAAACACACCCGAAATGTTTCCTCCTTTGACTTTTCAAATGGGACTATCGTTTTAGAACATCCCAAAATGGTATGGACTATCAAAGTGAGACAGAGGGCTAGTTTGGCATGTACTAAATAAGCTAAAAAGTCAAAAAGTCACTATCTTATTTAAGTCACATCATCTTATTTAAATCACATCACCTCTCTAACACATCACATCAAACCCAACCCAAACCCAACCCAAACCCACCAATAAGTCAAAAAGTGCACTGTTTTAGGACATCCCAAACCAACCCACATAATTTTCTTCCTCTGTTTTGTAGTGGATGAGTTCTTTACCTAGTATTATTGAAACTTTGTTTTTTGATTTGCACTGTTCCTTTTAAATGGAGTCCCCAAACCCAATTATAAATTAAGAGAAATATCTCAATTCTTGCAAGGTTAAAAAATAAATAAATAACTAGTAGCAAATTTTATAAATTTTAATAATTAAAAATTTTCACTTTTTTATAAATTTATAATTCTTTTATAAAATTATCACAGAATTGTGACAAATGACAAATGGCAAAGGATGAAGATGGAAAATGAAATTGGAAAATGACAAATGATGACAGATACGCCTAAGATACGCCTAAGATGCCTCCTAATAGGAATGGCAACGGGGCGGGGCGGGGCCGGGGATCACCCTCCTCGTCCCCGATCCCCGATGGTAAACATTGCCCCGTCCCCGGCCCCGACGGGGAACCTATTACTCTTTCCGTCCCCGCCCCCGATCAGGGATCGGGTTTCCCCAACCCCGAAATATCCCGACCCCTTTTTTTTTTTTAATTTTGTTCAACACAACACAAGAATTAATCTATTCTCATCATCATCATCAACAATCTTCATGAACATCAACAAAAAAAAAATTAATCTGTTCTCATCATCAACATCAACAATCATCAACTTTAAAAAAAAAAAAAAACTGAAATTAAAGAAATCTGAGTAAAAAAATCTGAAATCAACAACGCAACGATCTAAGTAAAAATCTATTCTGATCGTCACATACGCCGTCTCCGACGCCACCTGCTTCCCCCTGTACACGATCGGAGACTGCGAGACCGCGCCGAAGACTACGACACAGTCCCTTCGTTACCGCTGCTGCTCAATCTACTGAAAGAGAGAGAGGAAAGAGAGAAACCAGCAGTGGCGGTGAGGGAGGAGAATCTGTGAGGTACGAGCGGCAGTGAGGGAGGATCGGGGGTGAGGGACGATCGGTGGTGACGGAGGATCGGCGCCGTCGTTGTGAGAGAGAGAGAGAGAGAGAGAGAGAGAGAGAAAGCAAGAGCAAGAGCAGAAACGACTTTGTCTGTATTGTGTTTGTGTTGAGTGTGCGTGTGTTCAAACAAAACCCTACACACACACACACATATGTTATATATAAGCAGGGGCAAAAGAGTAATTTCACATCAGGGGGCAACCGGGCCGGGGTTGGGCCGAGTCTAGGGCTGAAACATGTATCCCCGTCCCCGACCCGAATATCATCGGGGATTTAATTTTTAATACCATCTCTGGCCCGTCAGGGGTATTTTTCGGGGAATAACCGCTCAATTCGGGGTCGGGGGATCGGTTTCCCGTCGGGCCGGGTTCCGATTGCCATCTCTAGCTCCAATGGCCTCTCTAGGAGTCCGCAGAAAAGAGAAATTACGCCGTCTAGCTTGCATTCTAATATCCTCAATAATCAGAGCACAATCCCATGGCGGTTCATTTTCTGAAACACATAATAAAATAACAGCCTTGTTATCTCCAACAATCTTGACCTGGGACAGATTTAGAGAGTGTGCCATAAGAAATGCCCAATGAACAACAAAAGCTTTCCCCTGCTTGACAGACCCCACTTCTATCATTCGAACTGCTCCATCAACTAAGAAGCCATGCCAATCCCGAAACAACGCTACCACAGATGCTTTACACAACCCAGGCTATAGAGCCACATTGTAGTTTGCTTTTAGCCTTCCTCTAGAAGGTGAAATCCAAACCTGAGGCGGTCTTCGCACTGAGCCCAAGTCCGTTGGAGGTTGAGAACTAGACAGAAGATCATCAAACTCCTCCCAATCTTGCCCCACCTTAAGTAAAGTAGATATGGGATCAACAGGTGAATGGTTGAACACATAATTATTCATATCCTTCCAACTGTGCCAAGCTGCTCACAACAACTTGCAAAAATAAGTGTTACAGTCCTTTGTACAGGAAAAGGCATGATACACATCACAAGTCCAACGTTGAATGGAAACAATTGCCCTCTGTTGAAAGGTAAGATTCATAACACTGCCAAACCACACCGCTTTTGCCGATTCACACCCACACAGCAAGTCCTCAATCATCTCAATCTCCTTAAGACAATAGGACACAAACCATTTGGCGTGCACTGTCACTGATGAAGGTTTTGCTTAGAAGCTAGCAAGTTGTTGCAAGTCCTCCACCAGAAATGCCGAAGCTTAGGAGGCACAGGAAGGGCCCACATAAATTTCCAAATGTACTCAGGGACTTTGAAAGAAGAAGAAGGCCTATGTTCGATTAGTCTTTGCTGAGAATCAATTTCCGCTCTATACCTAGATTTCACAAAATAAATTCCCTTTGGATCATGATGCCAAATACGACGTGTAGACGCGCCCTCGGGCCTCATGCTACAGTTGAGGACTCTCAAATTGTCACGATTCTTAATCTGAACCAAAGAGTCCAAATTCGGCAAATTGTTTTGAGAAAAACAGATTTTGAAAGAAGTGCCAAACATGGACTACTTTGCCAGATACAGAGTCGCCACCTAAATATTTTTTTATGGGGGGATTTAGGAAACCCGGACTCGGTGCCAAAGGCCACGTGTCAGTCATCACCAAAGTTGTTTCGGCTCGGGAACTTGGGTACGATTGGGGAAGGTCAGCTATGAGCACCCCCTCTCGCCCGATCCGAAGATCGGCCTCTACTAACCGTGATATCCTATTTTAAAAACGTTATGTGTTCTTATTCCGGTTATTAGCCTAGATTTACTACGTTATGCGCACAGCAAACAAGTGTAGACTAGATCGCCTAATTTGGAACAAAACATTGCATATCCGTTTGTTTGGAAAACGCTTTGGAATTTGCTACTCACAAGTAGGCTAAAATACAGATTTCAACGAGGTATCCCAACTCAAACAATCCAACCTTCACCCACAGGCACTCAAGCAGTTTATATCACATAAGCATATAGCCACATGGTAAGCATGCTGTCATGGCAGCACTCACACTCATGCAAGGATGCTAAAGCATGAAAGCTTACCTAGTACTCCGAGTCAAAACAAAAGCTAGTTAGTAATCAATGCATGATCCTAACTCATGTTAAGATGGCTAATGCAATACATACAAGATGCAGCTACAATAGGCTCGGCTAATCTATGGATGACATATGATGATGCTACAACTAACACGTATTCAACTTGGAATTGAAATACAATGCAGTTAGTATGATGCGCCGAGCCCGGTGCATGCAAAACAAATGTATGGATACACGCATGCATAGCATAGGTATGCTAAATCAAATATGACCTAATACTAACCATCAAAAGCAGATAAGTAAAAGGGAGAAAGAAGTGGGGGTTGGAAGACACGCACACACGCACCCACACTTATTACAAGTTAGCCCTCACTCGGAGGGACCGAAAGAATAATACAATTTAACTAACTAACAAGCTAATTAAATATTACAGACCCTTAATTAATTAACAGATTAATTACAAAATAAACTAAATGTGAAGCGTAAAGAGACTGCCGCAGCTCTACCTTGGAATGCGCGAATGATGCATGCTTGACTCGCCCTGCTCAGAAACTTGCTGCCATAGCACTGTTGCCTTTGTTTACATTGCCTTGCCCCTCTGAGGATCACATAAATTTCCAGAACTGCTTTGAATTACTCCTTGAGTGCTCTGGAGTGTCACCGGCCGGAACAAAATGCCACCGGCCATGGGAATGGGATTATCGGCCAAATCTTATGCTCTCGGCCAAACATGTTTTGCTCGGTCGGCACTCAAAGTAGCCGGCCGGCTATTTCTTCCTGCAGAATCTTGCAGCTGACAACAGCAGAGGGCAAGCAGTTTATGGCATGGAATTTTCAAACAAATGTGTGCATGGCTACACTCCCTATCATGTAAGGGACTCAAGGGAGCATAACCGTCGACCCTCGGGCCATCAATTGCGCATTTCGACGCATGATGGCCTAAGAGGCCAAGTTTGCGACTTAATGTAAATGCATGCAACACACAAATGAATGCTAACACCCTTTCATATTGAAGTCAAGGGCATTGGCTACCGAGGGTTGAGATGTGTTTCATCACTTGGAGTACGGACACTCCTCACCCCTCAAGTTTGGTTTGACACCCCAAACCAAACAATGTAATGTATGTATACAAACTTGGCTCAAAGATGCAACATGAGGCTAAGATGCAAAACATGCCAAATGTGATGCAAGCTAAACATGCAAATGTACAATGCTAGGCATGTAAGATGCAATGCAATGCAATCAAACATGTAAGCTAAGACATGAAATGCAACTAGCTAATAATATGCAAGCATGCAAGTATGATACAATGCAAACATGAAACCAATGCAACATGATCATGCAATGGTGGACCTAAGACACAAAGGGCAGACCTCAATCCACTCCCAAAACAGTAACCAAAAATGCCAAAAAGGATGGATAAATGTTCACGCAAACATGCATACTAATAGGCCCAAAACAAGGAGCATTCTACTGCAACTACCCCAAACACTCATGACATGCATCATGCAACCAAAAACAGAGTTTTAATGTACCAAAATAAGTCCCAAAACCCACTGTTATGGCAACTCAAAGCCTAAAACACATAGGCATGTACAATGCTCATTTCAAGGCACAACAAAATAACTCCCCTAAAGCACGAAAGAGATGATGAGTGTATGCATACAAGCATGATTTATGGACTGAAACATGGTCCTTAATGATTCCAAATCATGAGAATAAGCTAGGCTAAGCATGCTAGAGACCCACATGCTTAAGGCTCACAAGCCAAAATGCAAAGAGGCTACCCTAAACATGGCAAATATGACTAAAACAGCCCCCAACAGTCCTTGAGCATGGAAAAATAATGCTAAGACCTTCATGGAGTTAAGCTAGAGCATGCGAGAATCATGGCCTAAATGCATGGCTTACTTCTAGGCAAAATGGAGGAATACAAGGCAAGTATACTATGCATGTGAGGGACCACAAATCTGACCAAAAACAAAGGCAATAAGTGACCAAATAACATCCAAAAACTTCTGAAATGGAGCCAAATACAACCAAGCATACATGCTACCTTTATGAACCAAAAATGAGGGCAAAAGAGAGATAAAGGGAGAGGGGTGTCCCTCCCCTATGCAAGACCTCAAAACCTCTTCTTTACCACTGAAAATCCACTGGATTTCAGTGGTGAGAAGGCTAATACTCAAGGGTAACCAAAGCTTAGCAAAGAGAGCACCAAAATAGCCAAACAAGGCCTAAGAGGGGGAGATCGACCCCCAACACCAAAACAACCTTAATGAAATATCTTAAGAATGAAAATACAAGACTTTTTTCAGTTATACACAAAGTCTAAAACAATGAGCAAGATAGGCAAAAGTCTAGTGCAAGATTGGGGAATCTAAAGTAAAAGAGTTACCCTTGAAGAACCCTTGATGAACAGCAAGTGCAGCCTTTTTGTTTTGATCAAAACCAGTCCAAAACCTCAAGAACAAACCCTCAAAGCCTCTCAAATTCGAAGTATGGTGTATTAGTGTGTGTTTGTGTGCAAAACTAAGGATAAAATACACCTTAAGGCCCTCAAACACACACAAATGATGAGAGAGAGGGAGATATAGAGAGAGAAGGTATATCTCAGATGTATATATGTATATCCCTCTGGTTTTTTTTGCTGAACCCAACAAAGGAGGAGGAGGGGCTCTATATATAGACAAAACAAAGGTTTGAAGCTTCTCAAAGAAGCTAAACAAAAAAAGGGGTCAAAGAGGGCAAAGGGGGCAAGGCTTCTTGAGGAAGCTAGGACAGCTGGCAAGCTTCTTGAGGAAACTTTGACAAAGGGTCAAGCTTCCTCAAGAAGCTTTGACCAAAAGGGTGCAAAAAAGGCAAAACAGCCACATGTATGCCCCGGGGCAAGTTTGGTGCATTCCAGCTGGCACAGCTGGCATGCACCATGCCTAAAAAAGGTAAAAAAGTGCTACCGGCCATAAAAGGAGGTCACCGGCCAAACAGATGACCGGCCGGCCACACTGAGTGCCGACCGGCCAATGCTATAATTCACCAATGGCCGGTAGCCTCAAAACATGGCCGGTGGCCTCAAACCAAGGCCAGTGGGTGTCAGGGGTAGCTAACAAGCTACTTTCTACCCTCAGAAGAAAAAACACAAGTGTTTGGTGCAAAACCAAACACAGAACAGTCGAGTTGAGAGATCCTGAGGCAAGGCGTGTAGCCGAGACCTCCGGGAACTCAAAATGAAACACAAACATGAGTAATCACCGAGTGTTCGAGCGGTGACGTCTAAGTCTTGAGGACGGTCAAAAATGGGATGTTTACAGTTGCCCCTCTTTGACAGAACTCGAAAGTCATAACAATGACGGGAGTGATTGTCAAAGCCCAGAGACGACCCATTTTTTATCAGGCCGAAGACTTAGACAAGGCATACAAGCTGCAGATAAAGATATGTGCCTGAGGGTAGGGGCAAAATGCAAGACAATGCACCAAGCCGAGCATAACTTATGATCATGCGAAGAAAGCTGTAATGAAGCATAACATGTGACAGTTTTAAGCTAGCATACACCAAACTACATTACAATGCAGAAAGGATGCAATTCTCGATAGGTCTCACTCGGAGAATACAGTACCTGTCCGGTTCGTCTGGTTGCACCAGCCTCAAATGAACCGTACATACAATATCGTGCCTGCAAAGAAAGCAAACTTAACAGGTACAATATTGTTAGCAACATGCCTAATAATGCAATCGAAAGTGCGTGACAACGCAAGTCGAGTGGGGCACATAACAATGCTGTGAAGGCACAAACACATGTAAGTAAAGAACACGTGACAACATGCACAATGTGTATGAAGAAATTTGAACACATGTAAGTCAAGTATGCGTGTCTACGCAAGCAATGTGTATAGAAACTTGAAATTGAACACATGTAAGTAAAGCATGCATGTCTGTGCAAGCAATGTGTATAGAAACTTGAAATTGAACACATGTAAGTAAAGCATGCGGTCTAAGCAAGCAATGTGTATGAAAAGGGACTTGAAATTGGACACATGTAAGTAAAGCGTGCGGTCTATGCAAGCAATGTGTATAGAAAGGAACTTGAACACATGTAAGTAAAGCATGCGGTCTATGCAAGCAATGTGTATAAAAAGGAACTTGAACACATGTAAGTAAAGCATGCGGTCTACGCAAGCAATGTGTATAAAAAGAAACTTGAATACATGTAAGTAAAGAATGTGGTCTACGCAAGCAATGTGTATAGAAAGGAACTTGAACGCGTGTAAGTAAAGCATGCGGTCTACGCAAGCAATGTGTATAGAAAGGAACTTGAATACATATAAGTAAAGCATGCGGTCTACGCAAGCAATGTGTATAAAAAGGAACTTCAACACATGTAAGTAAAGCATGCGGTCTACGCAAGCAATGTGTATAAAAAGGAACTTGAAGTATGGTAAAGGTAAGTTATCCAAGATGTCAAAATACAAAGTACTGCAATACATTATAATTGAAGTGATTTGTGGAGTTCACAAGATACACAAAGGATACGGGAAGGGATACTCCTCGCACGCACGGAGCATTGCTCATACCAGACACAATTTGAGGTCAACTCGGAGGTCTACGAACGTTTCAAAGGTGTACTTCCTTGCACTGCCTTGAGAAACTTGAGGTGCCACACCAAACAATGGATCCCAACAAAGGCGCGAGAGATGTATTGACCTCAAGGGATGGGTTACCAGTATCAACTCTGATACTTTGCTGCCCTACTCTCTTTTTGCTTTACTTTCCTTTTTACTAGTAGTCTAAGCACATTGCACTGCCTCAGGCAGGTTTTACTTTTTCTCAAAACTGCATATTTTTGCAAAGCATGTAATGGGAATGAGACTGCTATTTTGTTCAAAAAGGTATTGCATTTGTACATTCTATGCATTGCATCGCATGGCATCACATAACAATGTGAATAAGATTCGTTTTGAAAATAGAGCATTCGCGTCGTAATAATCAGGTAGTGAGCCAATTTACAACACGATAAGCAAAACAGAGAGACTCGATATAACCAACCAAGCGTGAGTACAACTCGATAAGAAAATTAAAGACTTGAAGAGAGTGACATACAACTCAATAAGCAAATGTACAACAACTCGATAAGCAAATAGTCGTGACTCCGCAAGAATCGATCATTGGAGGACATTGGAGGTGGTGGAATTCCCCAATCCTCAGCATAAATAACTCAGAGAACAAGGAGGAAGACCACCAGCTAGAGATAAAGGCCATCGGCCGTGAGAAATGGCCATCGGCCAGAAACTTTGATCAATCGGCCAAAAGTGGTGGCCGGTCGGCACTATATTTGGCCGGCCGGCACTATATTTGGCCGGCCGGCAATGAATTGTCAGAATCAGCAGAATGCTGACATCTGTCCTTCACTCAACCTTATCTTCTACAAAAAGGCCTCAGCTTCGTGGTTCTTTGTAATTCAACACTGATTTGCCCCAAATGGAAGCGCTTCTTGCCCAAAATCTCACAACTTGGATTAACAACATGGATGGCTTAGAAAAGCTGAATTTCCGAGGTTTCGGCATAAACGCACTATTCACTCTGGGTCGTACCCCGTTACACCTCCCATTTCTCCATGCGGCGGCAAGGTTTTGGAATCCGGTGACACATGTCTTTAGCATTAGCGGGCAAGAAGTGTGTCCTACCTTTGAAGATTTCCGAGTTTTACTGGAATCTGATCGTGACGAGGAGATCCTGCCCCATCTTAATTTTAGCCATGCCCAAACCTTAGGGCGAATGTGTGGACTCACTATGCGTGACGCTTGGTCTCTGATTTATGACGGAATGTTGGACATTCCCGTTTGATCTATCGGTTTTCCGATGCCGGCGATCGCAACAACCATCATTGGAAAGGATTCCGGCGACACGCCGTCTGTTTGTGCATGCTATCTCATTTTCTGTTTGTCTCAGGCTCCATTCGATTGATCGAGGTTACCCAGCGCTTGAAAGAGGGCAAGAGTTGCGTTGTCATGACTCTGGCTGAGACGTTGATGGGGTTAGACGCCTTTTATCGTCGAGAGATGACTAGATTTGCGGGGAGTCCATTATTGCTGCAGGTAAAGTTTCCCACCCAATCTCACATGTGTACTACTCACGCCGCTCGGCTCTCAAACTCGTTTTCTCACAAAACCCTTTTCTCACTTTTTCTCTCATCGTACATCTCTCTATTCTTTATTCTCTCATTTTTCATCCCTTCCCAGGTGTGGTTGATGGACAAGTTGCAGGTTGTGGACTCTTGCCCAGCATACTCAGCTCGCGGCTACTTCTTCAGGCAACGTCTGGTCGACGCCCTTGATGAGGGTTGGTGGTTCAACTGGATGTGCAATTTATCTGCCGACATCATTGATTGGCGGTGCTCTTGGCTCAATCTACCTGCAATGGGCTACAGCATGTCCCGAAAGATTAGGATTCAGTTGATTGGCTTTACTCACTATGTGTTCTATTTCCCATTCCGGTTCCGACGCCAGTTCGGTCATAACCAGATTTGCCCCGCAGAAGGGATAGAATATCCTACTGCCTTTCCGTTTCGAGGTGCGCAGCTTGTTCGACAAGCCACAGCATAGAGGACAAGAGAACTCCTGGCCCCTGCTCCTACTTTCAGTTGTACTTTGTCTGATGAGTGCATAGATTGGCTTAATGAGGAGGCACAGATCGGGCCCAGCTTGGCACCGAGGGTTTCGACCAGCTCTGGGAGGGGGCACAGGAACACCTGACTTGACTATACCCCGGATTTATTGCTTTATTAGTACTTTCAAGTTTTCCTTATGAATGTAATAAAAAGCAACTTCAATTTGTATCAGCAAGAGCAGGAGGACTCTGTACTGAAATCAATGAACTTGAAGTTGTGGTACTGAAAATTTCCGTTTTGGTCTGGAGATGGTCTTAGTTGTAAAAGATTATTTTGAACAAAGTCAACTTTTATGAAAACTTTTCAAAAAATATTTTCGATATGGATCAGAACTGGACACGCCTGGATCTGTCACTGAGATGGCACAAACCCCGGATCCCAGCAACTGGAAGGTTGCCCCTAGTCTGCCAAGCACTGCACCGGAGATCATAACTGAGCTCTTGGATGCTGAATAGACAAAGATGGCCCAAGACGATCAAATGGACAAAAGTTGATTGGGGAAGTGTTTATGGCTGAATTCAGATGAAGCTGCCTACGTATCCCAAAGATGGGAATCAAGCCTTACGTAGTTCAGGCTTGGGTTCACTCGAGTATTTTCGCTCTCCTTTTACGCTCCTAAACTTTTACCAAGGCCCTTTGCGGGTTTTTAACCTTGCGAGCTCAGTTTTTAATATTTCTAATTTTCCGTGCTCTAACTTTTGCCTAGGTCGCCCTTTCGGGTTTTCGGCTAGCGAGCCTCTCAGGGGTAATATCTCTTCAATTTGTCCGTGTTGATCGGTTGGGAGAACTCTAGGCCATCTAGGTCCATTAGAACAACAGCTCCACCCGTCCAAATAGACTTAATGATGTAGGAACCAGTCCAATTGGGTCTGAACTTGCCCCTTGGGTCATGGATGGGAGCTCGGTTATCCTTGAGTACCAAATCTCCTTCTTTCAAATTCTTGGACTTAACCTTCTTGTTGAAAGCCCGGGCAATTCTGCGCGTGATAACCTTGAACGTGGTACAATGCTTTCAGTCTTCTCTCATCAAAGAGCATGATTTCCTCGACTTGCTCTGCTGCTAATCTGCTTCGGCTATTTGACACTCAGCCAATACTCGCAATGATGGAACGTCAATTTCGATAGGTAGAACGGCCTCCATCCCATAGACTAATGAATACGGAGTCGCCCCAGTCGAAGTTCTAATTGAAGTCCGGTAGCCCATAGAGCAAACGGCAACTTATCTGGCCAGTCCCGGTAGGTTTCCATCATCTTCTGCAGTATGTGCTTGTTGTTCTTGTTGACGCCTCAACTGCTCCATTTGTCTGCGGCCGGTATGTGGACGACTTATGAAAAGCCACATTGTATTTCTTTAACAAATCAATCACCTCCTTCTTGAAATGGGAACCATTGTCTGAAATAATCTCGTTTGGGACCCCATAGCGGCAGATGTGTTGTTTCTGATGAATTTTGCAACATGTGAAGCTTCAACACCGCATAAGATGGGCCTCGACCCACTTCGTAAAGTAATCTATCGCGACCAGGATAAAACTCATGCCCATTTGACCCTTCGGAGTAACAGCCCCGACTCATATCGATCCCCAAACTGAAAATGGCCATGGCGAAGTCATATTGTACAGCTTCGACGGCGGAATGTTCATGCGATTTGCATGGATCTGGCATTTGTGGCATCGCCGAACAAAGTCGATACAATCCTCCTCCATGGTGGACCAGTAGTAACCCTGTCTGAGGATCTTCCGCGCTAGCATTACCCCATTCATTATGTGCCCCACATTCTCCTCCGTGGATGGCCTCCATCAAGCGCTTTGATTCCTCATTAACACAACAGCTTATGCATTCCCAGATGACCTCTCTTATACAGCTTACCCCCGATCAGATGATGAACTGAACGGCCATTCTTCAGATTACCATTTTTATCCTTGGCGTTTGCCTCCGGTGGATACATTTCCTTCTCCCAAGAAGTTCCAGATGTCGTAATACCAGGGGTTTTCATCCTGAGCCTCATCTATTGGCGACGATCGACTCATAGGCTGGCGGCAAATTTCTAGTCAATGAATGACTGGAACGCATCCGGACTCCGGACGGGATGTCTATCATGGAAGATGAGTGTTGCTAAAGAATCTGCGAACCTGTTGTTCTCTCTAGTAGATGAGCAAAATTTAGCTTCTCAACCGAGGAATTAACAAGTCCAAGGTCCGGTGATACATCATCATCTTTTCTCTTTGACTTTCCA
>NW_021028384.1:357415-434337 GCF_004153795.1 Camellia sinensis | reverse complement strand
TCCCGACAGGGTCCGGCCGAATAGAGACAGCTTCTGAAGTCTGCTGAGGCCCATTGGCCTTAAGATGTCTGAAAACAATCTCAGGTGCACCATGGGGTCCCCGGACCCATCAAATCGATCAATGTGCGGCATTTTGAATCTGTCAGGCAGCGTCACAGCTGCGTCGGTATATCCATCTTCGATGTCAGGGATGGTCTTGACTCCTTGGGATCTCTTGAACAACTTTTCGAGCTTGCTCAACTTCAATGTTGTGGGGTCTATCTCGAACTCAAAGGGAGAGTCCGGTAGGTTGGTGGGTGTTTTGGATAACTGGGGTTGGATTTAGGGTAGGATCGGGGGTAGAGGTGGTCCCGTGGGAATGTCCGTATCATTCTGAACATTAGCTGTCTCCCCGGGGCTTGGAATTCCTGGCGGGGGAGGAGCTTGTTGCAAAGCAGATGCTCCGGTTTGCTGCTGTAACCTCACGATTAACTCTGCTTGTTCATTCATAACTGTGGCCTGCTGCTTAGCAAACGCTGCCTGTCGGACAGCATCCTGCTGCATCATTTTCATACTCGCTTGGAGCTGGCACACCATCTCCTCTAAATTGGCCATACTATTTTGCTCAAACTGAATTATCGGTATATGTTCCCTTTCTGTGGGAGAAGCAGAATCCTGATCGCTACTGTACATAGGTGGGGTAGACAAAGCCCTCTGTACTGATTGTTGAACTGATGCCCTCTGCCTAGCTGTCCTCCGTCTAGTAACCGGGGGTAAAGAGTGGTACACTGGTTGTCCGTCTACCAGATCCTCAGATCGATGGAGTCGACGACCTCTAATCCAGAGTGCTTGGGGAATATCTACTGGGTCAGAAGCAATTGTGCTCGACTACCTAGTAAAAAGATAAATAAAGCATATAAATAAACAGACAATTGGACAGCGTAACAACGTAAAATAAACACAACACAAAGCTGGGTATCACAACAAACTGCCAACAAGCTGAAAGTATTGTTCCTTAATCACTAATCACTATTTCCAAATCGTTGCCCCTAAGTCTGAATCTGATACCCGTAGATGACTAATTTCCAAAAACACTAATGCCCGCAGGCCTGACACTCAGACTTGCGAACTGATATGTGTGTTCCCTGCATAGATACACTCTAAAAACACGTAGCAAGTAAAAGAGAGCCAAAACACCCCTAAGTTGGGGTAGGGTTTCCCTGTCCTATTTTTATCAGAAGCTAGGTTTTCACTATGCACGCAGCACTTTTCAAACAACCTAACATCAGGTAAGCAACCTATCCTAGTTTGGAATAGTCACTATGGATTTCGATATGCACTAGGTTGAATGGTCGAAAAGGGTGCCTCGGTAAAACCGGGGTTTGTGTTCCCATACTGTCAGAGCCCACAACCGGTCAGCCTTATGGCATACTTTGACAAAGTCAAGCCTCCGGCAAACTGTTCAGGAATGGCAGATGGCAAACACGGTGTCCTAGGCACACCAATGCACATGCAATGCAAAGAGACACATAAATGAAATCAAAACAGGATATCACGAGTTCGAGTCAAGCCCTATAAATCTCCAGCAGAGTCGCCAGAAACTGTAGACGCACCCTCGGGCCTCATGGTACAGTTCAGGACTCTCAAATTGTCACGGTTCTTAATCTGAACCAAAGAGTCCAAATTCGGCAAATTGTTTTGAGAAAAACAAATTTTGAAAGAAGTGCCAAACATGGACTACTTTGCCAGATACAGAGTCGCCACCTAAATATTTTTTTATGGGGGGATTTAGGAAACCCTGACTCGGTGCCAAAGGCCACGTGTCCGTCATCACCAAAGTTGCCTCGGCTCGGGAACTTGGGTACGATTGGGGAAGGTCAGCTATGAGCACCCCCTCTCGCCCGATTCGAAGATCGGCCTCTACTATCCGTGATATCCTATTTTGAAAACGTTATGCGTTCTTATTCCGGTTATTAGCCTAGATTTACTACGTTATGCGCACAGCAAACAAGTGTAGACTAGATCGCCTAATTTGGAACAAAACATTGCATATCCGTTTGTTTGGAAAATGCTTTGGAATTTGCTACTCACAAGTAGGCTAAAATACGGATTTCAACGAATACACAAACAAAGGCCATGCTGCCAAAAACTCTGCCAAAGACGGTCACCACGATCACCAGTGTCAGAAAATCGATGAATGAGGCTGGGAATATCCAACTCTCCGTTGTGAACCAAGGATCGAGCCTCATGTAAAATGAGTCCACACATCCTTTCTAAAGCTGAGATATGACCAAAACGGGACTGGGACAAGATTTCCTCATCACGTTAGTTAGTAATCATATGCATGATCCTAGTTCGTGTTAAGATGGCTAATGCAACACATACAAGATGCAGCTACAATAGGCTCGGCTAATCTATGGATGACATATGATGATGCTACAACTAACACGTATTCAACTTGGAATTGAAATACAATGCAGTTAGTATGATGCGCCGAGCCCGGTGCATGCAAGACAAGTGTATGGATGCACGCATGCATAGCATAAGGTATGCTAAATCAAATATGACCTAATACTAACCATCAAAAGCAGATAAGTAAAAGGGAGAAAGAAGTGGGGGTTGGAAGACATACACACACGCACCCACACTTATTACAAGTTAGCCCTCACTCGGAGGGACCGAAAGAATAATACAATTTAACTAACTAACAAGCTAATTAAATATTACAGACCCTTAATTAATTAACAGATTAATTACAAAATAAACTAAATGTGAAGCGTAAAGAGACTGCCGCAGCTCTGCCTTGGAATGCGCGAATAATGCATGCTTGACACGCCTTGCTCGGAAACTCACTGCCATAGCACTATTGCCTCTGTTTACACTGCCTTGCCCCTCTGAGGATCACATAAATTTCCAGAACTGCTTTGAATTACTCCTTGAGTGCTCTGGAGTGTCACCGGCCGGAGCAAAAGGCCACCGGCCATGGGAATGGGATTATCGGCCAAATCTTATGCTCTCGGCCAAACATGTTTTGCCGGTCGGCACCCAACACTGCTGGCCGGCCAATTCTTCCTGCTAAAACAGCTGACAACAGCAGAGGGCAAGCAGTGTATGGCATGGAATTTTCAAACAAATGTGTGCATGGCTACACTCCCTATCATGTAAGGGACTCCAGGGAGCATAACCCTCGACCCTCGGGCCATCAATTGCGCATTTCGACGCATGATGGCCTAAGAGGCCAAGTTTGCGACTTAATGTAAATACATGCAACACACAAATGAATGCTAACACCCTTTCATATTGAAGTCAAGGGCATTGGCTACCGAGGGTTGAGATGTGTTTCATCACTTGGAGTACGGACACTCCTCACCCCTCAAGTTTGGTTTGACACCCCAAACCAAACAATGCAATGTATAAGTTGCAACATGAGGCTAAGATGCAAAACATGCCAAATGTGATGCAAGCTAAACATGCAAATGTACAATGCTAGTTATGTAAGATGCAACGCAATGCAATCAAACATGTAAGCTAAGACATGAAATGCAACTAGCTAATAATATGCAAGCATGCAAGTATGATACAATGCAAACATGAAACCAATGCAACATGATCATGCAATGGTGGACCTAAGACACAAAGGGCAAACCTCAACCCACTCCCAAAACAGTAACCAAAAATGCCAAAAAGGATGGATAAATGTTCACGCAAACATGCATACTAATAGGCCCAAAACAAAGAGCATTCTACTACAACTACCCCAAACACTCATGACATGCATCATGCAACCAAAAGCAGAGTTTTAATGTACCAAAATAAGTCTCAAAACCCACTGTTATGGCAACTCAAAGCCTAAAACACATAGGCATGTACAATGCTCATTTCAAGGCACAACAAAACAACTCCCCTAAAGCATGAAAGAGATGATGAGTGTATGCATACAAGCATGATTTATGGACTGAAACATGGTCCCTAATGATTCCAAATCATGAGAATAAGCTAGGCTAAGCATGCTAGAGACCCACATGCTCAAGGCTCACAAGCCAAAATGCAAAGAGGCTACCCTAAACATGGAAATATGACTAAAACAGCCCCCAACAGTCCTTGAGCATGGCAAAATAATGCTAAGACCTTCATGGAGTTAAGCTAGAGCATGCAAGAATCATGGCCTAAATGCATGGCTTACTTCTAGGGAAAATGGAGGAATGCAAGGCAAGTATACTATGCATGTGAGGGACCACAAATCTGACCAAAAACAAAGGCAATAAGTGACCAAATAATATCCAAAAACTTCTGAAATGGGGCCAAATACAACCGAGCATACATGCTACCCTTATGAGCCAAAAATGAGGGCAAAAGAGAGATAAAGGGAGAGGGGTGTCCCTCCCCTATGCAAGACCTCAAAACCTCTAACAGTCCTTGAGCATGGCAAAATAATGCTAAGACCTTCATGGAGTTAAGCTAGAGCATGCAAGAATCATGGCCTAAATGCATGGCTTACTTCTAGGCAAAATGGAGGAATGCAAGGCAAGTATACTATGCATGTGAGGGACCACAAATCTGACCAAAAACAAAGGCAATAAGTGACCAAATAATATCCAAAAACTTCTAAAATGGGGCCAAATACAACCAAGCATACATGCTACCCTTATGAGCCAAAATGAGGGCAAAAGAGAGATAAAGGGAGAGGGGTGTCCCTCCCCTATGCAAGACCTCAAAACCTCTTCTTTACCACTGAAAATTCACTGAATTTCAGTGGTGAGAAGGCTAATACTCAAGGGTAACCAAAGCTTAGCAAAGAGAGCACCAAAAGGGCCAAACAAGGCCTAAGAGGGGGAGATCGACCCCCAACACCAAAACAACCTTAATGAAGTATCTTAAGCATGAACATATAAGACTTTTTTCAGTTATACACAAAGTCTAAAACAATGAGCAAGATAGGCAAAAGTCTAGTGCAAGATTGGGGAATCTAAAGTAAAAGAGTTACCCTTGAAGAACCCTTGATGAACAGCAAGTGCAGCCTTCTTCTTTTGATCAAAACCAGTCCAAAACCCTCAAGAACAAACTGTCAATGTCTCTCAAAGTCGAAGTAAGGTGTAATGCTATGTGTTTTAGTGCAAAACTAAGAACAAACACACACTTTAGGCCCTCAAACACACACAAAATGAAGAGAGAGAGGGAGATATAGAGAGAGAGGATGATACATATCAGATATATATGTGTATAGCTCTGGTTTTTTGCTCAACCCCTACAAAGGAGGAGGAGGGGCTCTATATATAGACAAAACAAAGGTTTGAAGCTTCTCAAATAAGCTAAACAAAAAAAGGGGTCAAAGGAGGCAAGGCTTCCTGAGGAAGCTAGGACAGCTGGCAAGCTTCTTGAGGAAGCTTTGACAAAAGGTCAAGCTTCCTCAAGAAGCTTTGGCCAAAATGGTGCAAAAAGGGCAAAACAGCCACATGTATGCCCCGGGGCAGGTTTGGTGCATTCCAGCTGGCACAGCTGGCATGTACCATGCCTGAAAAAGGTAAACAAGGGCTACCGGCCAGAAAAGGAGGTCACCGGCCATACTGAGTGCCGACCGGCCAATGCTATAATTCACCAATGGTCGGTAGCCTCAAAACATGGCCGTAGGCCTCAAACCAAGGCCGGTGGGTGTCAGGAGTAGCTAACAAGCTACTTTCTACCCTCAGAAGCAAAAACACAAGTGTTTGGTGCAAAACCAAACACAGAACAGTCGAGTTGAGAGATCCTGAGGCAAGGCGCGTAGCCGAGACCTCCGGGAACTCAAAACAGCTGGCATGTACCATGCCTGAAAAAGGTAAACAAGTGCTACCGGCCAGAAAAGGAGGTCACCGGCCATACTGAGTGCCGACCGGCCAATGCTATAATTAACCAATGGTCGGTAGCCTCAAAACATGGCCGGTGGCCTCAAACCAAGGCCGGTGGGTGTCAGGGGTAGCTAACAAGCTACTTTCTACCCTCAGAAGCAAAAACACAAATGGTTTGGTGACAACCAAACACAGAACAGTTGAGTTGAGAGATCCTGAGGCAAGGTGCGTAGCCGAGACCTCCGGGAACTCAAAACGAAACACAAACATGAGTAATCAAAAAAGTAAAAGAAAAAAAAAAAATATCAATTTTTTTACACACTTTTTTGGCTTATCCTCCTTATCTTCGACTGAAATGGGCATAACACATGTCTCTTCCACCTCCTTATTCGACACCAAACTCCCGAGCACTATCACATTCCAAGACTTGGACAATCGAATTTATGGGAAATCCTGTAGTACATTTTGTTTAAAAAATGTATGGTATATAAGATTGAACCACATCATTAAAAGTGACTTGGTAAATAGGTCACTTTTTATAGTTACGAGCCAAAATCATATTTGTTCATAACTCGAATCAAATTGATTATAACTTAGTTATGAGCTCCCATCACTTATCTCATGACCACATCTCATAACCAACACCATTTTGCTCATAATTAATATCACATATTTTATAACCATAATCACATTTCTCATAACTACATCTTATAACCAATACCCTTTAGCTCATAACCACACTATTTTTATCATAACCAATATCACATATCTCATAACCATTAATCATAAATCTCATAACCACTACCCATATAACTCATAACCATATCTTATAACCAACCCTTCATGGACTCATAACCAACATACTTTGACTACATTTCTAAGACATCATTATTAAGCACATGCCAAAGCTAGAGCCCGAAAATGACAGATGACTTGATAAATGTGGTTGATCACATAGACTTTACAAAAAATAGTATAAGTTAGCATTTATATATTTCTTTTCAATCAGTATTGGGGGTATTGTATTCAATTTTGATAATGTAACCTATATTAATCAAAGGTATTTAATCATAAGAAGCAACAAAGAGAGAAGAGCTCAGCAAGAGAGAGAGTGTGTGTGTGTGTGAGTGTGTGTGTGAGAGAGAAAGAGAGTACCTTGGGGGTATATAGATGAAGAAGAATTGAAAGGTCCATTTCACCTATTAAGATATACATACTCTCAACTCTATGAACACTTGAATCAGTAAAATCCATAAATCTAAAACCACGAAGAGGGACAAACTGTTGCCACAAAGCATAACATCGAAAACCACCAGGAATAGAAATATTTACTTTTTAACAATGATTCATACCACTAAAAAAAAGACCACTAATAGTACTAATGCATTGAAAATGTCAAAAAATGAAAATAAATAAATAAACAAGGCATAGGCAGTGGGCGGGATCCACTGTCACATCATTAATGGTGTTATTAATTAGAGTACCACTTTTAGTGCTCTCAACCATTTTTCTTTACTTTTAGGCCATGTTTGTTTGGGCGGACTGGATTAGCATTCCCATGACTAATAGTCCTATGATTACGAATTCGTTGGATTATGTATCCTATCTTAACTAATAGTCAAGTTTAAAATAATTAGTCCCTACTTCAATTGTTTAACCAAACATCGGATTAATAATTTTATTAGACTATTAGTTCAATCCCAAGCTCATGTCCACCCAAACAAACATGGCCTTAGTGAATGAATCCCAGGCAGGACAGTAGGCAACAAGAAACAACAGTGTAAACAAAAAATATATGTATATATATATAAAGAAAAAGGAAAAGAAATAGAGACCTATTGAATTGAATTGAATTGTTTCCAAGAGAAGGGAAGCACACAGTATATAAACTTAAAATATATATTGTCCAAATGCAACTTTACTTTGTTTTTGTTTTTTTTTTATAAAAAAGGAAAAAAGAAAAAAAAACAAGAATCAAACCTAACACAAATAGAAGCTTAATCCAAAATATATATATAAACCTAATATATATATATATATATATATTGTCCAATAAGGGAAGGTTGTTTTTGAAAATGTATAAAATGTATGTGAGATACATTTGATTTCAAAGGCTAAGATGAATTCTAATAAATATCAATGGTTCGAAAGAAGGTTTGGTTCAGAAGAAGCTTTGATTCCCACCCAAACGCTCATCTCTCTCTATCCCACTTCTGCCAAACACATCTACCCTTCTCTGCACGTTCTCTCTCTCTCTCTCACTTCTGCCAAACATGTCTACAGACCTGAAAAGGAAGATCGACACCCACCATTGAAGAGGAAGATCGAACTCAGCTCCTCGACACCCACCATCCCCGGCTTCCTTTGAACTCGCACTCGCACCCCTCCCTCTTCGCTCGACTCCCTTCAAACCCATCTTTCAGGTAATTTCAGTGTTTTTTAATGCTGTGTTGCGTCTCCTCTTCTCTCTCTGTGTTTGTTTTTGGCTGTTGGATCGCCGCCATTGAAGATCACCCACCCTTCGCGCACGCACCCCTCCCGCTTCGCTTGGCTCCCTTCAAACCCATTGTTCTTCAATTCAGCAGAGGTAAGTTCTTCAGTTCTCATAATTTTGAGTGTCATTCTCATAATTTTGGATACAATTTTGTATTTACACACACATATATGTATTTACTTCATTGTTCAAAAGCAAAAGCTACCCATTTTGATTCTTTTGTCATTCTCCTCAGTTATGAAGACAGAGTCTCCTCAGGTCGGTCTCTCTTCCTCTTTTTTGGTATTTTCAGTTCTTTATGGGTCATTTAATTTGGGGTTTATTTTTATTTCCTCTTTTTTTAGAATGCTTTATTAATTTGGGCTGCCATTCTTTCTCTCAATCTAGGTTTATTTCATGTTCTTGAACTGGTTTGTCTATATGGTTGTGGTGAAGATCATCATTAAGTGTATGAACACCACTGTTTTGTCATGTGAACCAACTGTTTGATAAAATGATTATGAGAGAAAAAAAAACTGATACCCACATTTCTGCACCTTTTTAAATTAGTTGTTGCTTTTGAAAATCATCAAGGTAGGTCTGTTGCTTGAGGTCCATGTACTTTTTGAACGAACCCGAGAAAAGATCATTCATCTTGGCCTAATATTGACAAAAATAGTCTCCTTTTGCAAATGGGTTTCCAATTCTAATAATGAAATGCTTTAGAAGAAATGGAAAAGATGATCAAGACAACGATTCTACACATGAACTAATCTAAGTTGCTGATATTTGCTAATTTTCTGATTATCAAGATTTTAGGTTTTAGAGTTTCATCCTCCTCTTCATCTATTTGGTTGATGAGGAGGAAGAGAGATGGTGACAAATGCAAAAACAGTCACCCTGCATTTGGTGGGTATGGCCTTGATGGAGGGCCGTGGAGAGAAAAAGGCCACCCAAACCAACCTAAAATTGAACCCAAGAGGTTTTCTAAAATAGGTGTTATATCAAAGGATATGCTTATAAGTTCCGACTTTGGCATCCAACCTTAAAATACATATGACAATTGTTATGTTGAATTGGTCATCCTTTTCTTTACCTCCAATTCTATTAATACAATGTTACTTTTTTATTATTTAGTTATTTATTTATTGAGGAATGTGACAGTTATTCTTGGTCTTTTTATGTAGTTTTTGTGAAGCTTAATTCCAAGAAATTGGTTAGTTCTATCAATGCAATGACACATCCATTGAAGCCATTCTATTAGATGTCTGAAAGGATTTAAGCACCGTTTGGTTCAATAAAATGAAAATGAAATAGAATGGAATGGTTAACCTCTATGAAATGAGTATTAATTTATAATAGCAAATGATGATTTATTTATCTTACAATTTTCTCTTTTTTTTCTTTTCTTTTTTATATCATGTTTATAATGAATTAAACACCACCCAAACGGAGAAGAGCTAAAATAGTCAAAAAAATTATTACAATTTGTCAAATTATTCCCACTATTTTCATAAAAAATCAAAACATCACTTAAAAAAATCAATTATCAAACACTCAAAAGCTCTGGTGAAGTCAAAATAGGAGAGCACTAATTAATTTTTCTTTTTGTTTTTGTTTTTGTGTTTATATATATATATATAAAGAACTGAATGGAATTTGGCAACTCACCATTTGAACTGACCCTCATGGGTTGGCATACTAATATTTTCAGCAAAAATGAAAGGATTTCAACTTATGCTATATAAATCATTGCAAGTAAAACAACTATAAAAATTACCTGCAAGCAATTTCTATTTCAGTGAAATGAGAACAAAAAATAAAAATAAAACAAACCAAAACATATATATGTAGCTTAATTACATCTTAGAACAGATTGAGCTCCCCAAAAGACAACTAAATAGCTTCAACCCACTCCCCAGTCACTACCAGTTCCATTCCCATACACTGGTGTCCACTTCTATTACTGTAGAGAGGATAACAATACATATTAATTGGCAGAATCATCGGCTTCTACACACTATGGTCCAGTTTTTACCTCTCTTCTTTATGTACAAGTCTGCAAACGTGGATAAATGTACAACAAAAATGATCCACGACTTCAACAGAGAAATCTTGCCTTTTATCTCTCTGTTCCTGAGGTTGATGCTGATGTATTTGTAGACAAAGGTACGGAACATTCTGCTTTAGCTTCCCAATGACTGCTAACGGTGGCAATACTACTGTTTTCAAAGTTCATCTAAGCTTGATTTCCAGCTGAATTTCTGTTAGAGTTCGACAATCTCTGCTGCCTCAGATAACTCTCGGTCGCATCTTGGATCAACTTAGATTAGTTCTTCAAAACTTGCTCAATTTATTGCTTTGTCATGTGAACCAACTATTTGACAAATTGATTATGTGAGAAAAAAAAAATACTGATACCTACATTTCTGCACTTTTTTAATTAGTTGCTGCTTATGTGGTTATTGGGTTATACAAAATTTGTCATTGCATTGTTCTTCAAAACCTGCTCAATTGCATCTAATTGCATCTAAGGTCCAACCTTGAGCTTTTGATAGTTTGCTGAGCATCAATCCTAAGGTGGATTATTCATGATTTTAGCGCTCCGTTTGTTTCAAGGGAAAACATTTTTTCGTATTTTCTGGCGTTGGGTTCGAAGAAAAATAAAAGTTGACAGAGAAAATCGCACCCTCTTTGCAGGTTCGATTTTTGTTTGTTTTGATTTCGGTTGTTATTTTTGTCTGTTTTGATTTTGATTTTTCTGAATTTGGAGTTTATTTGGGTTACTAATAAATTGGTGTATTGTATCAGTCCCATTTTCCTCCACCGTTGTTGTTTGTTGAGTTGAGGTCTGGAGTGAAGGACAGACCCATTGCCATTCTGAGAAGGGAGGGGGAGAGAGAGAGAGAGAGAGAGTTTGAGACAAAGTTGGGAGAGACCCAGAACAAGTTACACATATTGGGAAAGTGTGAGTCACCATATTGTTTAGATGACTGAGAAAATTCCTGCTTTATATTTCAAATTGAAATTCTTCAGTGTGCAGAATGATTATCACTGTCTGTCCCAACTATCTGAAATTTATCATATATCAACTGCTATTTTGGTTGAATGGTCTGTTATCGCTGTTGAACATTATTTTCTCTGTTATATTTTTATACTGCACATTAGAGGTTGACTTTACACTCCGCAGGTTTTACGAGCTTTGAGAAGGTTGAAAGGAACTTCAAATAACAAAAAAGAAAAGATGCCTGCAGAAACAAAACAACTCTTTGACCAGCTGACTGAAGATGACATGAAGTTGATGGAGAACGGTGATTACAGTTAAGTGACTTAGTTGTTTGTCACATGCTAAAATAGCACATGCTATTTTAGCACATTATCTTATTTGGGTCAAACTGCATGATGTGATTTGATTTGAATATAGGCATTCATGAAATGAGGTGTTGGCTACTGTAGACGTCCCCCGAACGCCCCGGGAGGAACGAGCTCCCGTTCTGTTCATATTGGGGTCACTACAGCTCAGGACTCTCAAATTTGTCACGGTTCTAAGTCTGAACCAAAGAGTCCAAATCCGGCAAATCGTTTTGAGAAAACAGATTTTTGAAAAAAGTGCCAAACATGGACTGCTTTGCCAGATACAGAGTCGCCACTTAAATGTTTTTTAATGGGAAATTAAGGAAACCCTGACTCGGTGCCAAAGGCCACGTGTCCGTCATCACCAAAGTTGCCTCGGCTCGGGAACTTGGGTACGATTGGGGAAGGTCATTTCGTGATCACCCCCGCTCGCCCGATCAAAGATCGGCCTCTACTAACCATGATATCAATTTTTGAAAACTTTGTGTGTCCTTATTCCGGTTATTAGCCTAGGTTACTATGTGATGCACACAGCATATAAGTGTAGACTGAGTTGCCTGAATTGGAACAAAACATTTCATGTTTATTTTTGAAAGGTGGTTTGCTACTCGCAAGTAGGCTTAAAATGCAGATTTTGCCACCCTCGGGTGGGCTTAAGAAAGGATGATTTTGCCACTATCTAGTGGGCTTAAAACTCACAGTTGATGATTCATTCCAATCCAACTAACCCAACCTTCACCTACAGGCATTCAGGCAGATATATCACATAAGCATTTAGCCTCATGGCAAGCATGCTATTCATGGCACTCACTCACACGCATGCAAGGATGCTAAAGCACAAAACTCACCGGGTACTCCAAGCCAAAACAGACATTTATTAGAAATTCATGCATGAATCCTAAGTATACAGAAATGCCTAATGCAACACATGCAAAAATGCAAACTATAGCGGGCTCGGCTATTCTAAACATGGCATATGGAATGCTACAACTAACATGTATTCAATTTGGAATTGAAAGTACAATGCAGTTGGTATGATGCGCCGAGCCCGGTGCATGCAAAACAGATGAATGATGCAAACATGCTGTCATACTGTATGCTAAATTGAAATATGCCCTAATCTAACCGTCAAAAGAGGATAAATAAAAGGGAGAAAGACGTGGGGTTGGAAGACATACAACACATACACGCACACTTATTACAGTTATGCCCCCGCGCAGAGGGTCCGAATAAATATACAGTCCCGAGTAAAAGAATATTACAGTCCAAATATCATTACAGTCCGAATAATAATATACAAATTCCTAATTAATTAACAAATCAACTAAGGAAATAAATAAAACTGGCATGCAAGCCAGGGACTGCCTTGCTTCTGATGGATGATGCATGTCCGGGTTGTCTTGCGCGGAAATCCACCGGGATGCCCCAATTAGCCGCTGTTTAGCAGTTATTCTTGAAACGCGTGCCAAGTCCCGAAAAATTGCTGATTCTTCATTTTGCTGCAACAGAGAGCAGGAAAGGGGCATAGCAATGTATTTTCACAGATATATGCATGCCTCGATCCTCGTGTCACCAATCACGCATATCGATGCATGATGGCAGAGGAATCGAAATGTGCAACTCAATATAGAATGAATGCACGTATAAACACAACAAACCCTAACTCCATCATGGGTAATCCGGAGTGTCGGTGACTGGGAAATTGAGACACGTTTCGTCACTCGGAGTACGAAACGTACCTCGTTTCCCGTGCCCAGGCTAACTCCTATCCCAAACACGATGCAATATGCATGATATGCATGAAATGCAACTAAGATGCAGCCTAGCATGCACAATGCTATGAAAATGAGATGCCTCGAAATACGTGCACACAGGCACGCAAACCGAGAAAATGCATGAATGTGATCTAAGATACAACCTAGTATGCACAATGTCATGAAAATGAGATACCTCAAAATGCGTGCACATGGGCACGCAAACCGAGGAAATGCATGAATGTGATCTAAGATACAACCTAGTATGCACAATGCCATGAAAATGAGATACCTCGAAATGCGTGCACACGGGCACGTAAATCGAGAAAATGACATACGCAATGTAAATGACATGGAAATGTGATATGGGCTTATACTAACATGAGAGAGCCTCAGCCACACTCACATAAGAGGCCGATGGATGAAAATGAAGTGCCTCGAAATGCGTGCGCACGGGCACGCAAACTGAGGCAATGGCATACGCAATGCAATATGGCTAGAATGGCATATAGAATGCAACATGGACTTATACTAACATGAGAGAGCCTCGGCTACACTCACATAAGAGGCCGATGGATGAAAAATGAAGTGCCTCGAAATGCGTGCACACGAGCACGCAAATCAAGGCAATGCATACGCAATGCAATAGCATGGAAATGACATATAGGATGCAACATGGACTTATACTAACATGAGAGAGCCTCAGCCGCACTCACATAAGAGGCCGATGGATGAAAAATGAAGTGCCTCGAAATGCGTGCACACGGGCACGCAAATCGAGGCAATGGCATATGCAAACTATGGCATGAGAAATGATATGCAAACATGCTAATGGAATTTAAGCACTGAAATGTGGGGGAAAACAGCCCCGAAATGAGGCGAAAACACACCAAATGCATGGAATAGTCCCGAAATGCGAATTTAGGCACCCGAAATGGCCTATAGCTATGCAATGCGTGCACAATATGGACATGGAATGTAAATAAAGAAGCAAGGCAGCCCCAAAATTAGCATTTTACCAGTACAAAACATGGCCAAACAGCAAACCAAGATAGGGCAAAACAAGCATGCAAGAAATGGCCCTAAACATGAGATTAAAAAGAAACTCATAGCTGCTGGCCCAAAACAGGTTAGGGTCCTTCAACAATGTTGAAGAGGGACCCAAAATAGGACTACTTACAGTTTATGGCAGCCCCAAAAACAGTATACAAATATGCTAGAAATGAAATGCAAAAATGAGGCTCAAAAGTGGCTATAACATGAGGTATACAAAAAATTCACCAAACAAGAAAATACCCTTAATAAAACATGTTCAGGAGGTCAAAATAAAGCCACTTTTAGTTCGGACTAAGGTCCAAAAACAGCAACATCAGGGGCTTCCAAGACATACAAAAATGGGACCAAAAAGAGGATATAAAGGGAAGTACAACATGGAAGTCTCAAACAGTGTTGAGCCCTTCTTCAATGTTGAAGAGGGGCTCAAAATAAGCCTATTATCAGTTTAAAACATACTCCAAAATAAATCACACACAAGCTAAAAATATCATGCAAGAAAATGACACTTTAGAGGGATAATGAAGCAAGTGCAAGATGGAGGGCTCAAACAGGGTTGAGCCCTTAATGAGACATGAAAATGAGCTCAAAAAAAGGATACTTTCAGTTCTGGTCGGAGCTCAAATGTATAAGAAGGAGAGGCTAAGAAATATTGCAAGAAATGAACTAAAAAAGGAAGAAATGGACTCACCCTTGAAGATCAATACTTTTGTTGCTTCTTGGACCAATTTTGATGACTCTAAGCTGCTAGAATTCTTCCTCTTGCTGCTGAAATGGAGTGGTGGTGGTAGAGCTTGGTGGTGATGAAGAAAATAAGGTATAGGACTTAAGGATTTTTAGGAAAATGAGAGGGATGGAGGAGGATTTGTGTCTTGAGGCTTGAAGAACAAATTTTCTAACCCTCATAACAAACAATGGCAGCTGGTTATAAGGACCAAAAGGAGGGTGTAAAGGTGGGGGAAAAGGAGGCAAGCTTTCCCCCACAAAATATCCCCCGGATTGGGATATTTTCTGGGGGAAACAGCTGCACAGCTGTAAAGTGTGCATTGAGAGGATCATGGCTGGCCACCCCCCCTAGCCGGCCGGCTAGGGGTCAAAAAGGTCAAGAATAATTAGTGGTCGGCCACCACATATTGGTGGCCTCCCAGGTCTCCTCTTCACAACCCTGTGGTTCGAATTTGGAAATTCTAAAACAGGAGAGAGAACAAGCCATTTTCAAGAGGGGTTCAAAAGGGTCAAATGGAATTAGTGGCCGGCCAGGATCTTTTAGGGTCCTCCCATGTGTGGACAACACAAATATGTGGTTCAAAGTTCAAGAAAAATGGCCCAGGTTGTTCAACATTGGCTCGGAAGGAGGGGTTCAAAAGGGTCAAGCAACATTAGTAGCCGGCCATGAACTTTTAGGGTCCTCCCATGTGTGTACATCACAAATATGTGGTTTGGGGTTGAAGAAAATGGCTCCAAGGTGTTCAACATTGGCCCGGAAGTGCGAAAAACGGGCGTCGGAGGGGGCCGGAGGAGTAAAAAACTGGTTGTTGAAACAATTACTGGCCTCCCACCCTTCAGTGACCTCCCCGGTAATAAAACAGAGGTACCTGCCAAAAATGAACAAGAACCGTCGCAAAATGAATGCCCGGGGGCCAAAACACGCAGTTCGGGGTCCCGAAAATGGGCTGTTAAGCACCGAAAGTGGCATTCGGCCATGAAGTGGGTTTCTCAGACCCCAGTGTCCCTCAAAAGGGAGAAAAAAAGAAGTATGCCAAAAATCAGAGAAAATGGAGACGGTAAAGCGGTCCCGAACCGAGGCAACACGGCCTGACGGCTCCGAAAAATCGGAAACCGGACTCCGAAATGGGCAAAATGGCCTGCGGCCACAAAATGTAGCCCATGGCCACTGAGAGATGGTCTACAGGACCTCTCCCTTCCCTCAGGAAAAGAAACAGAGAAAACTGAGCCTGGTTCGCAAACCGAGGCAAAGGACAAAAGAGGGTTCGGGAGTCCGGAGGCAGGGCTCACGGCCGCGACTCTGAAACTTCTAAACGAGCACATTATGTAATATCACCAAGTGCTCAATCGGTGACGTCTGAGTCTTAAGGTCGGTCAAAAATGGGGTGTCTACAGCTGCCATGTTCCTTATTTAGTGTGAAGAGGAAGTTTTGCTTTCTTTCAGCTTTGTTCAAATATTTCCATTCTAAGCCTTTGGATATATGAATTTGATCCTTGGTTCAACTTTTGTTTTGCAGATGTATATGATGAAAAGCAGGAAGTGTTTCAGCATGAGGCAGGTTAGTATATTGGGCTCTTCTCCAACTTTTTTTTGCTTTTCTCTTATCCCCATACCCCAATTCGCTTCTTTCCTCCCTCAGGTAAATTCCCCTCTGTGTGTGTGTATATATCTATGCATGCATTTTCTTTTGCATCCGTGTTGTTAGAATGAAGATAAACGTTGCCCGTTCTGAAAAATCTAGGTGGTTATTTATGGGACTCAACATTTTTGAATTCTCCATTGCATGTGAGGCATGTGTGCATTTAGAATTGAATCCAACTAAAGGCATGTGTGCTTTTTCATTGGATTCATTTGAATCCAACTAAAGCTTTTTTTGAGACTGTAAGTCAGTAGTAGAATATGTGATTCAAGAATGCACGTGAGTTCTAGCTAGCTCGCACAATTTTATTAGATCACACGGGCACAGTGGAACTACTTCAGTGTGTTTTTGGTTGCCTTCCCTTTTGATGGAATTTATTACTATGGGCATGCTAATATGCTAAACATGTGTGCATTGGCCTGGGAAATATCCAGTGCCCCTAGATTCCCTAGATCTTATCTCTTTTACATTTCACCCCGGAATGATGCTGTGAACTGATACTACTGAATCTCTTCCCAACAGAGTGCAAAAACAAATCTCAATGTGGAGCAGGTCTTCTATTCTATTGCTTGAGACATAAAACAAATACTTGCAGAGAGTGACTCCAAAGCAGAGGTACATGTACACGTTAGTGAATTTTCTTGAGGGTTTATAGACAGTGGTGGATCTAACATGTGTCCCTTCAATGACTCGAAAATTATGTTAACCGTACGATTTTTGAAATGTCTTTCAATATGCCCCTCCTAAATATGATGTACATGCCCCTATTTTTTTTTGGTAGCCTATCTGTTTTTTTTTCTTTTTTTCAATAAAATCCCGTAGCTTACCTTCAATGTTTATTTTGCTATAAAATCTATAATCACCTTAGATTGACTGAAATGATGAGTTTTGTTTTTAGTTTTTTGAGTCAATGCTGTGAAAAGTATTTTTGTTTGAATATATCTTGACTAAATTAAACCGAATCAGTCAGAATCGACCCCTTGCCTTAGTTTTACCTCACCCTCCTCTGCAAAAAATTGTCCTCCGCTGTTTATAGATGTATATGATTTTTTAATTTTCTTTTAATGATCCTTACCTCACCCCCCTCATGTTTGTTGCTTTAATTTTCTATAAATCACCCTCCTCAAATGAACCCAATGAAAAAGCTTCCTTGATCAATCGTTGATAAGAAAATAATGGATTTATACCAATGGATTTATATTGGATTTATCTATCTAATAATCATTTCTTTTCTACCAATGGATTTATATTTGAATATATGTGTGAGTCTATAAAGTTTGATCAAACTAAGTTTTCTCAATTGTGTAGTTGTATAAATTATAATTATAATTTGATCCTAACATTATTTATACCGTGCCTTCAGGCACGGGCATACGCTAGTATATATATATTGTCCAAATGCATCTTCTTTTTTCTTTTTCTTTTTTTCTCAAGCAAATTATAAAAAAAATAAATAAAAAAAATAAATAAATAAAAAACTATTTCCAAATGAGGTCAAATTATAAAAAGACTACTATATAAATATTCATTGATCCAAATGCAGCTTCTTCACAGAAATCCTTAGAATTCGTTGACCCAAAGTACCTACCATTTCAGAAAAACAATAATCCAACCTAGCACAAATAGAAGCTTAATCCAATCCAATTGAAGCAAACTACTCAAGAAACTCACTTGATGAATAGAACATAATTATTTTAGAACATAATTGATGAACATAACATAATTAATGGCCTGTGTGTAAAGATTGTTTGCAACATCCCGATTTTTCAAAGATTAGTTAGGCAAAAACTAATTAACCTAAGCGTAAAATTTTTGAAAGAAAAACCATTCTCATTCAATTAATTATTACAATCATTTTTCGTTACACATTTTCTTTATTCTTCACAAGTCCATACAAGAAATACCATTGATAGAAACCATTAACCCCACTCTCCGTGTATTACATTAAATATAACATATTCTTTTACAAACAAAATTCCCCAAAGGGCTTACAATAAATAAGAGGGCGTTGCCCTTTACAAAGTATAGAACTCAGCCAAAGAAACAATTAAAAAGCACTACCATTTCCATTCTACTATATTAGAAGTTATGGAATAATCTCAATAACACATTTTTAATCATAAAGGATCTAAAATATTAACCAAACTAATTTAACCCATCAAATTAATTAGTTTGGTATCCTCTTCTTGGGCTAAAATAGCCCCAAAAAGACAAAATAGTCTTTTTAGCTCAATAAGACAAAACATCACATTCAAACCATAATCATTTCATTTTTTTCTCTCACAAAAGTCAAAAAAATCAAAAAGTCAATCCCAAACGAGACTTTTTAGCCCTAAGCTAAAATAGCCAAAAAAGTCAAAAAGTTAACCCACATCCCAAACGAAGGCTTAGTAAGTTCATTATATTCAAAATTTTTCAAAAGAAATAATACTAAACATAACTTAACCTGTCTTATCTTTCAAACATAATCATATTTCATGTCAAGCTACTCAAATAGCTAATCTTTCTCAAATTTTCTACAAATAACAATTTTCACAACTTTTCTAAAATTAACTAATCAACATGATATTTACATTAAAAATCATGAAATATGCCCAAGAGTAAACATTTTATATTTTCATTTTCACAAAAATAAACAAAACTTAATCATCAATATATCACCATTCATAAAATATCACGAATACAACACTTTTAGAGTTTTAAATCTCAAAACAACTCCAATTCCACCTTAACAATTTACACAATATTCATCAACATCAATTTATCTTTCTCATAATAAATTTCTAAATCAAAGATGAGATAATATTTCAATATTATTTTTCTCAATATAAATTATCTACTCATAATATGATGTAGATACTAAGCATACAACTATTAAATTTGTTTTCGGATTTTTAACAAAAATTATCAACACAAGATGATTTTCCCAAATCAATTTCAAAACACCAATGTTCTCAACATTTCAACATAATTTTCTTCCAAAAATATCCAAACAAAAATCTGATAATAATATATATGTAATACCTCCTATAATGATATATTTTCTCCAAATGTCCCTAGCATAGATTTAAAGCAATAATATGAAGAAAGTCCCTACCTCAAATAATGAAGAGGAGCAAATCCAAAAAGCAAATTTCATCTAATCATGAATTCAAGACTACCATTATGAAGAGTACGACGATCTCTCCGACTTTCATTTACAAAACTTTTACAAAATCTCACTCTAAAAGCTCCCACTGTAAACTCAAAGCTTAAGCAACTATGGAGAACTAAAGAGAGAGACAGATAGAGAGGGTCTAACCCTTTGTCAAACCAAACAAAGAAAATGAAATGAAAGGGAAAGAAAGATGGAACAAGGCAAAAAAGAAGAGGAGGCAACCCCCCCAAGTGGGTTTCCTTCTCAAGGCTTCTCACTCAACCCAACACTATAATTTGATACAAAATATATTGTAAAATTTATATAACAAAACATGGGTATTGATGGGACATTTGTCCTAGGTAGCATACTAATTAATGGCTGAGATTACACTTCTTGGCATACATTTCAAGGGCTGAGATCACACTTCTCTTTTATTTTTCTTTCTCTCTCAGGCTCTGCTTTTTTAGGTTTCAAATTTCAAACATTTCAAGGGTTTGATGCCATTCTCTCTTTACCAGATGTTCTCTTCTCCATTCCACCCTCTCTCTCTCTCTCTCTCTCTCTCACACACACACACACACACACCCACACACACACATACAGAGTCAAACACACTTTTTGGTTCCCTCTCTCTTCTACCCGATCTCCCCCCATCAGAGCCCATCCTATGCGGATACCTAACCCTAACCCCGACCACTCTATTCAATCGTTCGAAGTCGAGTGAGTCATCTTCGATCAAATGGTGGGCTTTGCAAGTCGTCTTCGACCAAGTCAAAATCGTTCATAATTTGATTTCAATTTCAAATTTTCTTCAGTTTCATATTTCAGCAGGTCATATTTTCTTCCAACAGAACAAATTTTGGTGCGTGACACTTTCTCTCCTCAGTTAGATATGAGGGCCAACTATTCCTCTTTCATTTCAAAATTTGAAACTTTCGAACTCAACCTACTGTATGAATCTCTTCATGTTCTATGTTTTGCAGATCACGCTAGAGAACCCACTAAGTTATGGAAGTAATGATCTTTGTTAGAATATGATTTATTGAGTTCCATGTAATTGAAATTTTGTGTTGTGGTTATGTTAAAAAAAAAAAAAAAAAAAATTGTGTTGTGTTTAACCCGTGTGTTTCTAATTTTAATTATTTTTTTTTAACATTTATTATCAGCATATGTATCTTGTTTTAGATCTATTGTTAAACTAACTTGAAGGTTAGGATTTTGGAGATTGTTGTAAAGCTATTCACTTTGCTTGGTTCTCATTTTTTAAAAACAGTTTTCAAAAAATTCTACACTCTTATTTTCCGTGTTTTTTTGTTTTTACTGAATTTTTTAAATATTTTATGCAATTTTTTTACTTTTTAGATACACCTAGCATAAATACACCTAAAAAGTAAAAAAATTGTAAAAAAAATCTTTTAAAAATTCACTAAATACCAAAAATACAAAAAAAAATACAAGAATTATCTGTACACCACACACACTACACACACGCAATCTACTTTACACTGGTTGCAGCGGACATTTGCTCGGAGGCTACTGGCGAGCCTGAGAGGTATATTTTCCCTTTTTGTCTCTACAGTTCTGCTCTAGATTATCTGTACACCACACACACTACACACACGCAATCTACTTTACACTGGTTGCAGCGGACATTTGCTCGGAGGCTACTGGCGAGCCTGAGAGGTATATTTTCCCTTTTTGTCTCTACAGTTCTGCTCTAGATTATCTGTACACCACACACACTACACACACGCAATCTACTTTACACTGGTTGCAGCGGACATTTGCTCGGAGGCTACTGGCGAGCCTGAGAGGTATATTTTCCCTTTTTGTCTCTACAGTTCTGCTCTAGATTATCTGTACACCACACACACTACACACCTTCAATCCAAATTTTTTTTTTTTTTTTTTTGATTCATGGGAAAATGGCAGTAATAGGGGGGTTTTTTTTTTCTTTATATCTTTTTATTACTTTGTAATTTACTAACTCACGATTCATCAGATTAGGATCACACAATACATATTTGAGATCACACTACAACCTTAATATCTTCTCTTCATTGTTTACAGGTAACTTTATTTATGATTTTTTATTTTTAAATAAAAATTATGAGTATCAATTTATAATTATTTGTTAAGTTTTGATTTGTAAAAAATTTTGATTGTTATTATTTATGTTAAAATAAGAGATTTTGATATGTTAAAATTATGAATCTTAATTGGTGGTGATTTATATTAAAAGTAAGGATTTTGGTTTGTTGTTGTTTGTGCTAAAATTAGGGATTTGATTTGTGCTACAATTAAAAATATTAATTTCTAGTATTTGTCATTTAATTTAGGGACTTTCATTTGTTATAATATTGGTATATTAGAAATTTTATTTGTTGTGATTTGTGCTAAATTTAAATTTTTTGATTTGTATTAAAATTGGAGATTTTGATTTGTGGGGGCTTGTGATCTTGATTATGAATTTTTATTTTGATTTTGATTTTTTAAAACAGTCATGGAGAAATATTTTAAAAGAAAATCAAAGTTAGAATCATCTCTTTCTCAAGAAGAATATTATAATTATTCTTCCACAAAACAAAGTCGCATAGAAATCAACTTAGTAGACGTTCCTGCAGATCCAGGACTATAATACTAATGATCGAGACCAAATTCGTAGGGCATATCTACAAAAAAGGTCCTTGTCAACCTCATGATCATAATTTTCCACAAAAATCATTTGGACAAAAACTTCAGCGATTTAATCAGGCTTGGTTTAGTGAATTTCCTAATTAGTTGGAGTATAGCATGGCAAAAGATGCAGCATTTTGTTTATGTTGTTATCTTTTCAAACCCGATATTGGAGATCAACCTTGGTTTAGTGAATTTCCTAATTGGTTAGAGTATAGCGTAGCAAAAGATGTAGCATTTTATTTATATTGTTATCTTTTTAAACCCGATATTGGAGATCAAGCTGGTGGTGATTCTTTTGTTGGTGAGGGTTTCTCAAATTGGAAGGGAAAAAAAAATTCAGACTCTTGTTGGAGGTCCCAATAGTGCTCATAATCAAGCTTCGAGTAAATGTCAAGACTTGTTAAACCAAAATCAACATAATCAAACGATTTTTTTCAAACAATCTGATCAAGCTCGAATTGAGTATCTAACCCGTTTGAATGCATCGGTTGATACTGGAGAGCTATCTAGTGGGCAAGGCTTAAATCAAGAAACTAATCTTAAACATGCTGGTGATACACATTGGGGTTCACACTATGGTACTTTAGTCAGCTTGGCTGGTATGCTTTCAACAGTGATTGATGTGCTTGAAATGATTTCAGAGGATGGTTCAAATTCAAAACAACGAGCAGAAACAAATGTATTGTTGGACTCAATTCAATTATTTGAGTTTGTATTCAACCTTTATTTGATGAAAACGATATTGGCTATTACAAGTGAGTTATGGCAAGCACTACAAAGGAAAGATCAAGATATTGTTAATGCCATGAATTTAGTTCAAATTTCTAAAGTACAGCTCCAAAAGATGAGGGAGAGTGAGTGGACATCTTTACTTGATGATATTTTATCTTTTTGTGAAAAGCATGAAATTGATGTTCCCCAAATGGATGATATGTTTGTAGCTCGAGGGAGAAAAAGGTGCAATGCTCAAGAATTTACAAACTTACATCACTATCGCGCTGAGTTATTCTACACTTTTTGGATATGCAAATTCAAGAACTAAATGCTCATTTCACTAAATCGAACACTGAGTTGTTACTTTGCGTGGCATGTTTGAATCCATCTAACTCTTTCTCTAGTTTTGACAAGAAAAAGTTAATTCATCTTGCCGAATTTTATCCCAAAGAATTTTCTTCAATGGAGCTCAAGATACTTAATAATCAACTTGATACATATATTATCGACATGTTATCCAATAGTGAGTTATCAAGGTTGAATGAAATTGCCAATCTTGCTAAGAAAATGGTGGAGACTGGAATAGACAAAATATATCCATTGGTGTATTTGCTCTTGACTTTAGCATTAATCTTATCTGTTGCAACTGTTATTGTTGAGAGGGTATTTTCAGCTATGAATATTGTGAAGAATCAGTTACGGAACCGAATGTGATGAATGGATGAATGATAGCTTGGTTGTCTACATTGAGAGAGGGATTTTTTATGACATTGTCACGACCCAAACCCGCTCCTATAGGTTTAGCACCGTAACCGGCCAATAATCTGTGATTACCAAAGGCCTACTTAACATTAATAACAGTAATACAGAGTACAGGGGCTGGCGGAAGCCGAAACAGTAATAAAAGATGTCCAACAAGCTGTGACAGTCTGTATGCAAAAAGACTTTTCATACATATTCACATTTAGAACCAAAACAGTATATACATACATATACAATCATTTAGGACAGGACCTAATCCCTATTAGAACAGTACAGTACAGGTACAGTCAGTTTATACGAAAACAGAGACAGAAAGGATGAATCTAAAACACTCCAAAAAGCCCTAGCTTGAAGGACTTAGAAACTCTCAGTGAGGCACAATGGTTGGCTTGACGAAAAGTGTCATGACCCGAACCCGACCCCGTGGGTTAAGGACATAACCGGCCAGTAATCATGAGACTACCTGCGGCCCCAAACCAAACCAAACGTATTTTAACAGAGTTAATGGGGGCCAAAAGGAAGCAATTTAGAACTTTGTCCATAGAGCTGTGCTTATATGGCACATCAGACAAACCATACATATGCATATTAATAACTCACAGCGAAATATGTACTACATAAGGTTCTGCACATATAGGATCATATAAGTCTAAGTCAACCCATCAAAACTATATACAACAGATGCAAAATCTTTGCCAACATGACGGAATATAAATACATAACAAAGGGGCGAAGACGGGTCTCATGCGTGAGACGCAAGGGCTGACTCTCCCAAAACCTTTGTTGTTCCACATAGACTTCACTGGGGCTGGGTTTGGACTTCTCTCGGCTCACCTACAAACACATGAATGAGCGTGAGCGAAAGCCCAATGAATAATATCAAATACAAAAGTTATACAAATGATATGTAGAACAACATGCTTCAAACGGCCTTGGGCCCAATTCATATTTCTATTTAACATATATACGCAATTTAGGTCAAATGACTGCGGTTCCGAACAAACTGGCCTTTGGCCCATTTAAACTTTCATTTGTATCAAAACGGCCCTTAGCCCATTCAGATGACAAACTGGCCTTTGGCCCATTCATTCGTTCATGTCGAAACGGCCTCTGGCTTATTCATTCATGTCAAAATGGCCTCCGGCCCATTCATTTGTGTCAAAACGGCCTCCGACCCATCCTTTCATGCCAAAACGGCCTCTGGCCCATTCATTCATGTCAAAACGGCCTCCGGCCCATTCATTTGATATAGCAAACATTGTCCACCAATCGAATCAATGAACTTATAAAACTTACATAGAAGTAAGCAATTGGACAATAACATATTTCAGATATCTCTGTTAAGAACTCACAGTGATCGGTTGGTTGGTTTGCCTTAGAGCTCGACCCTACACATTCCATGAACACAAAAGGGTCACAACAATTCAATCCGTTCTAAATTCACATTTTCCTCTTTAGGCTTCATTCTTATCTCTTTAACTCAATTTCCTTATAATCAAACTAATTCATGTTCTTGACCATTAATCAAACTTGAATTCACAATTCACAACATTAAACTCGTGAATTAACTTACCTAGAGGCTCAATTCTTCTTCTCTATGGCAAAATCTTGAGTTTAAACCTCCAATTCTTCACAAACTTGAGCCAAACACAATTCTTCTTCTCTCACCCTTTCTAGCTGACCCTCTCTCTACTCTTAGAGTCAAAAATTAGCCAAAATGAACTAAAGAGAGAGTTTTGAATGAAAGTGGCCCACTAAAAGCTCATTCAATCAAAATTCTTAATATTAAAATAATTGAACACCAATTTACTAATTTAATCCATTTAATCTGATCCGAATCAATTTTTAATTAAATTTTACCGTAGGCTCTAAAAATTACGCTAATCACAATGACGCAATCAATTCCGGGTTCTGTGGCCGATAAGGCCATCAATTTAATTTCCAAAGCAGATAATCAAATAGATATTCCTACGGTGAACAAATAGAAATTCAAAACCACATATTTTCACGTAATGGCACACAAAATCATATTAAACACATAATCATACTCATATTAAGGACCAATTAACATATTACGGAACAGGGTTATCACAAAAAGGGAGTTAAACCCAACGCTCCTAGCTCCGATCCGGTGCCTGGACACCTACATATATATATATATATATAAACAGTGAGCTAAAGCCCAGTGAATAACATATGCATAAAGAGGTTAAGAATGAATGTCCTTTCAGTATTTAAAACAGTCAGTTATAACAGTATATCAGTCATTCAGTCATAGCAGTCATATGTGGTACATCCCATAGCAAAACAGTACAGTAGGTCTTAACAGACCGAATAGTCAGTTGATGGCCATTATATTAGTAAACAGTAGTGGTTCCAACATGGGAACTGACAGAGATTTCTGTAGCAGTAGGAGTAACAGTACAATAACAGTAAATTGCTATGGATGCCACGAATACAGTTCGCAAATAGGACAAACATTCATTCAGTAAGAAATATCATTTCAAAAAGCAATACAGTTGGTCATTCAGAAAATATTCATGATTGAATATATCTTTACAACATTGTTACTCATAGAGTTCTGGGCTACAAATAGGCTACTGAGCGTTCTTGGATGCCAATCCTACACAGTTACAGGATGAACACACACTAAGTCGCACATTTGGGAAACAATAACTTAGTCCCTATCTTGACTCGGTGTGGTTCTATAGCATTATCCTCATTAAGATGCCTTAAACTAGGCCTAGGAATGCCTAGGATGGAATGAGGATGCAAAGATGCACTTTAAAACACTTTTCAAATTTTTGCTGAAACAGGGGTCCCGCTCGAGCGGACATGCAGACAAAAGAGTTACGCTCTAGCGTGACTTTCCTCGCTCGAGCGAACTGCAAAAGTACTGGATGCATGAAATTCACGCTCGACAGGCGCTCGACCCCCGCTCGAGCGTAAGACACAAGTCCTCGCTCGAGCGTGCATTCCCTCGCTCGAGCGGACTGTAAACACATGCAAAGTACTGGATACACGCATTCCACGCTCGAACGTTACTTTTCCCGCTCGAGCGGACTGCATGAACTCAGAGTGTACGCTCGAGCGTGGATCCAAAATCTAGAATTTCCAGATTTGCCTCCAAGCATGAAACTCAACATTTAAAGCATCAAATTCGATCCTTTTGGGATAATTTTCTGGAAAACACTTTAAAACTCATAATATGACATGTTTCAAAGATCAATTTGCAAAATCAAAGCCCAAAGGTAGTTCAATTGAACCCATTTCCAACCAAACTTCAAGAACATGATGTACATGCAACATGCATGAATTTAATCAACTTCAAAGCTTCTAATACAAGAACAAATGAGTCAATCCTTCAAAAAACATGTTGAATTCATGGACCAAAGCTAGAATATGGACATGCATGTGAGGATTTCCATGAAATCAACCTCAAAACTCAACAATGTACACATGCATGCATGAATTCCTACTCAATTCAACATATTAAGCTAATTCATGCCTTAAATCACTAACCTTACCATGAATCATGCAAGAACAACTCAAACTCACAATTAAAAGGGTGATTCTCCTACTTCAAGTCTCCAATTCAAGGTATAGAAGCTCAAATTTTGCAAGTTCCTTCAAATCTTCCAATCCTCCAAGTACTCTCCTAGTTGAAACCAATTCTCCCTATTCTCACTCTCACTCTTGAAATGGCCTCAATATGGCTGAAGAGTGATGTGTGATCAAGTGTAATAAAGCTTCAACATTGTCTTAGGTAGTGGCTCACTAAGTGGCAAAATGGTAGATAAGTCCAACTAATGTAATTTAGCTTATTTAATCCAATTTAATCATACCAAATCAAATTCCAACTAAATTTACCATTAAATCACATTAATTCTAATTAACACAAAACACTAATCAGTTCTGGATTCGGCCGCTGATAAGGCCTTCAATTTGCAATTTAAAACATAAAACATGAACAGATCATTAGCAGTCAAACAGATAGACATGCATTCAAACTAATACACTCAATCAATCAGTCAGAATTTCAGTCAATCAGTCACGTAACATGCTTAATCATAGATTAACACTAATCAGTGGTGAGGGTTGTCACAGACATTGACAATGATACTATCATGGAAAGATTTCAAAAGATGAAAACTCATCGGGGTCAATTGTAAAAGTTTAAAATTAAAAACTTTTTGTAATGAATATCAATTTTTAATGTTTAATATTAGCTCAAAAATTATTATTATGTTATAGTTATTGATTGGGGAAGAAAAATCTTGAGATTATAATTAATAGGTGCCCCCCCTACATTAAATTACTAGCTCTACCACTATGTGTATGTATATTGTTTTAGATCTATTGTTAAACTAACTTGCAGGTTGGGATTTTGGAGATTGTTGTAAAGCTATTGATGTATCCTTCAATTTATAATAATTATTTTGATAACCGGCTGGGTTATTGTGTTTTCTGTTTTATTTATTTTAATTATCAAATTAGGAGTGTCACAGACCTTCAATTATGTTTCCATCGTCTTCTTTCCTTTCTCAGATGCACATGTTTCTCTTCCTAATCCTAGGTTTTAATTTTTGCATTGGAGATTTTTGTTTCCTTTTTTCAGTTGTCATTTTGTGACTTTGAAGATATTCCAGCCACAAAGTATGGACATCTTTGTAAGGTTTATTTGTTAATTCAAACTTAAAATATTTAGTTTTTGTGTCAATTTTGCTCCTATTTTGTGTATTTGTGTCATTTTCTTTGATCATAATATAAATGAAAAGGAAAATAGATGATTCCTTATCTCATTTTGTTTGTTCTTTTTCTCTCCTTCAATAATGTCACTGCCTAATAAAAAGAGTAACCATTGTAGGAAAGCAACAATCTCTATTTGTGTCAAGGTATGTCTCTATATATACTTTCTCGATTAGCTTTTATTTTTTGTTGTATTCTGTGTCTATTATTTGTTACTTTTAGATGCATCACTGTGAATAGTAATAGCATGGTCAGTTTCTTTCAATCTGTTATAGATTCATTGTTGCTAGGGAGTTGATTGGACATTTGTCTATGTGGCATACAAATCAAGGGCTGAGATCACACTTCCAGGGCATACAAATCAAAGGCTGAATCACATTTCTCTCACACACACCCCGTACTCTCTTCCTCACAAACCTCAACCCCTTCTTGTGTAACTGTCACAGCCTTATTCTAGTAGGCGATTGATGGGTGACGAGTGGTTTATTTCGATGAAAGAAGCTGTTAAAGGGAGCATGGTGGACTAAGAACAGATCGGAATCCCAAGTCCCGACAATATATGCGGTGGGTATTCCATATCACAAACCCCCTAATCTCTCTCTACATTTGTGTAAATAATTTTCAATTATTATTCTAAATTATTGAATTGAAATAAGTGAATCGCAATGGTAAATCATTCATCTGTATATAAGAAGATTAGGCAAATTTTTATGTTCTTTTTTTAAGAAAAAAAATTGTGTTGGTTTTTTCAATTGTTTTTGGTACTAATTTAGTTATTTGTTTATTTATCTATTTTATAGCTTTAATTGTGACTGATTCTTACAATTCGTATATGAAGCATTACTTTCAATTTGCTTAATAGGCTCACATTAGAGAGCTTGATAAAAAAAAGTGAAACTTCTTAAGAATCTTTTGCATCCAAACATTGTGGTTGGAATTTGATTACATTTATGCATTCTCATTGCCTAAAAATTTGGTAGGCTCACATTAATTTTTTTTTCCAATTTAATTCTACATTGATTCATTTAACACTTCATTTTTTTATTGACAAATAGTAACATTTTGTCAACAATCCCATGATTCTTTGATTTTGAAGACCATTAAAGCTTTTATAGAGCTAACTCTGTGTGTGTGTGTGTGTATGTGTGTGTGTGTGTGTTTTTGGTTGACTTAAATGTACTATGTAATTTCTTTCTTTTTGTGTGTTATTTGAGAGAGAATTTGTACGGCCATGACTATATCTATTTGTAAATGGGTCAAAGAAAGGTAGAGATTGGTTTTTTGGGTCCAACATTATCATCCAAATTCAAAATATTATGTATAGTGTTTTAGTAGAGGGATAATTCTTCTACTTTCTCCACTTTTTTTTTTCCCGTCTCATATGCAAAATCAGCAACCACCTCAAACTGAAATCCTATTGTTGAAGCATATCATACAGTCTAATCCTATTGGTGAGTTGGCTTTAAAATGAAGTGCTAATCACACTCTTCCCAACTTTGCCGATCAACTCTAGCCTTGCTCGATCTCTCCCTTAAAGCTCCAACTCCCTCTTCCTAATCCCTAACTCACTCGTATTTCTCTCTCAGGCACAAGTTTTGTTCTTTTTGGTATCATTGTTTGTATAATTTTGAATATTTTTTACGTGGTTCATGAAATCTATTTGTATTTTTTTTAACCACTTCCATTACTGATATAATTTTTTATCTATTTTTTTTATTTAATTTCTATTACAGGAGAATTTGTAATGTCCCTTGGTTCTTTGGTTGTAGAATGGTGAAGCTATGTGAAGGGTATGAAAATTTGGTATGGATTTTTTCTAAATCAATTTCTGAAATTTGATTTCTTCTTACTTAAAGATTAACAATTTTTTGTGTTTATAATATAATCACTATTTGTAAGAATATTTTTTATGTGATTCATGATTTTTTCTAAATCTATTCCTCAAATTTGATTTCTTCTTGCTAAAGGTCAACAATTTTTGAGGTTTCTACTATAATCACTATTTGTAAGAATATTTTTTTGTGTGATTCATTATTTTTTTTCCTTTGTATTTTTTTTTTTTCATTTGAATACTCATGAAATCTGTTTGTATATTTGAGGTTCATGTAATTTTAAAAGCATTATAACAAGAAGAGGACTCATATGGCTAAAGTGATTCACAATCATTTTAGTAACTCCTATACTGCTGTTTATTTCCTAACTACACTTTTTGTTATTTCGGTCAATAATTCCCAAGCCTACTTCACAATATTTTCTACACATTTTCACACTCAAAAGCTGTTGTACATGGTTTTCTAGAATGGACTCCCCTCTAGATGATCTTTTGCGTTATTCTACCAGAAATAATTGAAGTAGTTATGATTATGCTTTTATGAGATCATCCAAATAATTGAAGGTATTCATTGACATCTACTTTTCATATTATGCTTAATCAATCATTATTTTTGTTGGTTGTTGATTTTGATGTTTTTGATTTTTTATTGGTTGATGTGCTTTTAAATTTCTTTAACACATTAGCTGGTTTACTTTGATAAGTTGGTGATGCAGAAAGGGTGTGCAGTAGAGGAGGGAAAGACAAAGAAGGTGGTGGCAATGTGATGGGGGAATAAATTTGAAAAAAATCAAATATTTAGTTTTAGAGAAAATTCTATATAACAAGGGTAGTATTTGATCCAATGGCTAGGATTGCTTCTCCCTTTCATCCACGGTCCATTTCCAACACTGATTTTGAAGACGTATTTGTCCTATGTGGCAATTAGGATGGTCTAGATTAATTTAATCCAATGGTCTATTTTTTAACACTTCACCTATCTCAGATTCTAGATATCTCTCAACCCCTCCTCAGCTTTGCCCCTTCCTCCTAGTCAACGCCTCATCACAAAGTCTAATTTTTGTGTTTTGGGTTTTCTAATTTTTGCTTTCACTATTTTTCTGCCTCTTTCATTACATAATGAGCTTTTCCTTTTTTGGTTTTTTTCTTTTCCCAACTCAAGCTGTGATGAGATCCTTACGTACCTTTGTTTTCTAATTTGATTTTGATTTGGTGTTTATTTACAATTCTATTTTGGGTTTGTTTTTAAACATTTGTATTCCTAACATTGTTGTTTAGATCATATGAGAGCTCCTTTATTCAAATTTGTATTTGTCTGCTTGCTTTTCTTTTCTTTTTATTTTTTTATTTCTTTTATTTATTTATTTTTTATTCTTTGTTTTGGACTTTGTTGTTAACCATTTAGAGTGAACTTTTTTTTGGTTCTTGAATAAAATTCTTATCAATTGGTATGGTTCTTGAAGCATTTTTATTTATTTAGCCATTTATTTATTTCAAGACTACAAAGCACTTGATGCTTCATAATATTAGTATTGTTGTTAAACTCTTATTTGATGTTACCGGTAGGTTGTGTTGTGTCAAGTTTTTATTGTAATGCTTCTAATTATGTCGAAAGCTCCTCATTTTTAAATAATTGAATGCAACATTGTGGTCTTTTCTTAATTTTGACATTAATGCATACTTAGGAATGTAGTAATAGGTGTAATATCAGTTTTTCCATGGACTACTAGATTTGTCATGTCCATCAAAATAAAGAATTTAAAGTGTTGACATTGCAATTTTTTTGGTCCCAGGATGGTTCTTGAATAAACTTTTTATCAACTGGTATGGTTTTGTTGGAACAATCTTCTGTGTAAAATAAATTAATAGTCTTTTCTTAATTTTGACATTGATGCATACTTAGGAATGTAATAATAGGTGTAATATCAGTTTTGCCATGGACTACTAGATTCGTTATGTTCATCAAAAGCAAAGAATTTAAATTTGTTCCTGCATGCAGGATTTTTTTTTTTTTTTTTGGTTTGCATATTCCAGATTTTTCTTCTGATGAAAAGTTGGATAAGTGAATATTGACCCAAGGGCACAACAAGATGGTTGCTTTGACGGCCATGGATCTCATGGATTTTTTTAATTAGTTAAATACTTTCGTAATTTCTAAGCTTATTTCTTTTAATGGGATTAAGTGAGAAACAGGGGATAATGTACTATTAATGATTGTGTAAGATCTTAGATTTTAAAGATTTAAGCAATCTCATCACTATCTAATGAAATCATGCATGATGTAGTCAATAGTTTTGTTCAATTAACTTTTACTTCAATGCCTATTTATTTATTTAACATGCTTACATTAATTAACTTTTCTTATGTGGCTTTATGTGAACAAACTGTAAAGGTTCTTCAAATCAGGGAAGTTGAAGGAATTGAACCAATCTTTTATAATACTAATTCACAGATTGTAGTGATGGATGCATTTGGTAATTCTCGAAGGCATTTGGAAGCATTGTCATTTTTTTAACACTACGTAAATGATGTGCAAGACTTCATATTGATTTTCCTATTTAGTTCTATGATACTCCATTACAACTCAAGGCAAATTTTTTTGAAGGGAATAAACCAGTTATCTACAATACACTTTCATACTTATGAAGGTGAGGAACCTTGACTAGGTGTCCTATCTTTTTATTTTTAATACAATAGTTTGTTTTGCCTCTTAGCTTTTGTCAGCAATAGTCAGTTTGGATTATTTGGATTTTCTTAAGTGTTACATTTTTTTAATGGTAATTTTTTTTTAAACGGGGTTTTTTTTTTCTTTTAGCCTTCTATGAGGAATCATGTATTTTGATCACAAAAAAATTGTTCAAGTGTGAATGTTATAATTGTTGGTGTTTAGTTTGATAATTGCAGGTAAATTGGGGAAGACACTGGTGCTTTTGTCAACAATAGTCTGTTTGGATTGTTTGAATTTTCTCAAGTGTTACATTTTTTTAATGGTAATTTTTTTTACATGGTTTTTTTTTTTAGCCTTCTATGAGGAATCATGTATTTTGATCACGAAAACATTGTTCAAGTGTGAATGTGATAATTGCTGGTATTTAGTTTGATCATTGCAGGTAAATTGGGAAGACACTGGTGCATTTATCAAGAAAAGTTATGTTAGAAATTTTTTATGTTCAATTTCTCTTAATTCATAATTATTGGTTTTCCTATTTCTCATAAATATTTTGAATGAGTTTTCCTACTATGATTTCTTTTACCTGATTTTTTTTAAGTCAAATTCAAGTGTTGGAGTGATTTTGTTACAAGTGGCTGATTAGCATTAGAAATTGTACGAGCATGAAATAATCTTCTCATATAATCATGTTGATCAAGTTTGCACTCCTCCAAACGTTGTTGATTTATTCCCTGAAAACACAAACGTGAACTAGCCAGCGGGTGTGTGCCGGATACCTCTCTGATGCCTAAGTCAGCAAAAAGGTAATAGGCAAAAGCTCTGTGTATTTGAGAGTCAAGATTGTGATACATGTACATAGGTCCTGTTACGAGCTTTTATAGATTTCACGTGGCACAAACCTAGTAGAACTCCAACTCTCTTTTAGCAGAGTCCTCCTAGGAATCAAAAAGGCAATGTTCATCTTTCTACACCCTTCCCACTGCTTAACCAAGTGAGATGGTTTTACCATGGCAAAATGACAGCACAACCGAGATATCACTAGCCTTCTGACACACTCAGCTTGATGCATTCATGAGCATTGCCTAGCTCGGTCCTCGCTCATCTATACCTCGGTTCAGAATACTTAGACCGAGCTAATTGCAGCCATTTCTGACCGAGCTAACAGGGTCCGATCGCGAAACCCATTCACCTCGGCCCACAGCTCGGCCCAGTTTATACCCGGTCTTAGCTCAGCCCGAGCTTCACACAAATTCCCCTCTCAATTGCCCCTTAATTCCATCTGCAGCGCATGACTTGGGATTATTCTTCTCTAGCCGAGCTAAAACATCCAAGTTGACCGAACTAAAGCAAGTAATACAACCGAGCTCATTCTCTACCGAACTACTGATTTGCCCGGTTTAGAAACGTCTTGTCAATTGCTCTGTATGTCATTCTACCTCTCAAGCATGTCTGAATCGTTACCTATTCCCATGGACACGTGGCTTGCTCCCACTGGCCAAGTACAACTGTCACAGCCATCTTCGTACCTCAAAAATTTTGAATAGTCTCGCCCATTTTAGTGCGTTATAAAAAAAACCCTACTTTTTGAACCAAACACTCCACTGTTCATCTTCCCTCACTTGCCTTCTAAGTCTTCATATTCACGACCATAGCACCTGCAAAGCTCATGTTCTAGTTGGCATCCTTACGGTCTTGATCTTCATCCTTTCATCTCAAAATTGTAAGTGGCTCAATCCTTTTCTCTTTCCGTTTATTTCGTGAGTACGTATGGTATAGAAATATACAGTATAGTATACATATGTTTTTCAAAACGCACTCATATAGTTTTCACATAAATGGGTAAGAACCACTTAGTTCCCAAAAACCACATGATAAGTCCTCAATCACACTTTAACTGGATTCTCAATCAATCTGGAATATGATGCTTTTAATCCAAAATAACACCATGACCGAGTTAGGAACCTGTTTGCGATAGGTGCGTATTCGACCGAACTGGAAACCTCACCCAATGACCGAGCTAAAACTTGAGCCACTCCTTGTGTTACGACCGATCTAAGAACCTTCCTGCTCAATGGCCGAGCCAAAAACTTGGGCTACAACCGAACTAAGAACGGGTTATATCCCATTTAACCGAACTAGGGTTATATTTATTTTGCCTTCTTTCTTAGCCCGGTCCAGTGATCTAGGCATAACACTTTTTATCTCCACTTTGCAGACTTGACTAGGTTGGCCAGGCACACCTTTGCACCATCGCTCAACCGAGACATTCAACATCATCTCAACACCGAGCTAGACCACCACGCTAACTTGTATACAATTTTAAGTTAAATGGGTAAATATCGGTTCTTGGTAGACTCACCTGGGGCTATTGCCGAATTTCGTAAAGACTACAATATTCCTGATGATGTCCATCTATCTTTAGCCGAACTAGCTACCACGCCCTGGGGAAAATCGGGCTTTGTTCCTTTTACCGTAATATCAATAGTAGAGGCCGGTCTCCGATTCCCTATACAACCACTGATTTACGAGTTCCGCAGGCAAACGATAAATGGCATCGTTGAGCTAAACCGTCGGCTCGGTCTCAACCTCGGATTGGCCGAGCTATTCCACCAATTCTCGCTCGGCCAAAATGATGGCAATTGGGTGTATTATTTAAGGGTACAAAGAGGCCGAGAGAAAATAATAAAAAAATACACCGGACAAAAACTTAAATGACGACGATTTTTTCTGGGTTTCGGGTAATTTTGAAGACCAAGAAGCCCAGATACCAGGATATAACATAAATTGGAATAAGGGGACTGCTGGTAAGAATACCTCGGTCCAATTTTCTTTTTGCTTCGCTATTCCAAGTTATAATTCCACACTGTGCTAACACAGTATCTTGTCTTTCTTTTGTGCAAACTTAAACTAACTAAAATCACAGTACCCATACGCCAACCAAGACGCCCTTCGTGCCGCGCTACAATACCGTCATCGCAGTTAGGCCGAGCTGCTAAACTTCGAACCAACCTATTGATATAGCGGAAGGAGGAAGACTAGGGTGATAGACTTTCTCCTTGAACCATCACCTGAACCAGATCCCACACTTCCCCAAATCAAATTGATCCCTCAACATCTCGGCCGAGCAAGCGTACACGTACTATTTCGACCGGACCCCAACACTTGGTCGATGAGGATACCTTGCTGCCAGAAACTATGATGCCGAGCCCTGAGCCCGTGCATTCTGGCCGAGCTAGCCCTTCGCAATGGGCACTAAGAATGACTTATAAGAACAGCATTATCTCAAACACAGACTCGGTGGTTGCAGACAAGAATCACACACTTGCGTTCAACCTTGCCAAAAGCGTGTGTCTGCCAGCCGACATGGAGCACCACGACCACTTAACTGAGCTCAAGTCCATTCGCTCAGCGACTAAGTCAATGGTGCTGGTAAGTGCTCCCTTTGTTTGTTTTCCAATTTACACATATGTTTACTCGGTTTTAATCATAATCGTTATTTCTCCTTCTGCAGGCCATGCAGAAGAACCATGTTACTCATAAGCGTATGCTGGAGCTGTGCAAGACAGCGCGGCTGGCCGTGGCAGATGCCAACGCTAAGACGGCCGAGCTAAACGAAGCCAAGCAAAAAATGACCGAGCTTGAATCTGAAATCGCCCGACTTACTGAGCTGGTCAACGCGGCGGAAGCTGACAAGCAGAAGGCAATGACCGAGAGAAAAGATGCGAAGGATATATTTTTCAAATGCGGACGGAAGGCAGCTGCAACAAAGCTCGGTTATGGTCAAGAAACCGAGGTCTTCCAGAACCCTCCTCCCCACTTCATTCCAAGTTATATGGAAGACTACGCCAATACCATTCAACAAAAGTTGCTTCAAGAAGGGGAGGAGGAAGAATCCCTAGAGCCAAACAACGCCCCACCTATTACCAATGATCACGATCTCCAAACTACTCTGTCAGCTCGGGTGGAGCCACCGGTGCCAAGTACGGTTGAGGATGCGCCCGTGACCAACCTACCTATTGGGACCGAGCTACCGAGTGGTAAAGCTCGGGTTGACTTGGATGTAGACTTGGACGATCTATTTGCTTGATCTTGTTTTTCTTATTTTGATGTTTACTTTTGAAAGAATTTGTAACCGAGCTTAAGCCCCTCCCTTTGTAATGAACGTTTTGAAATGGAATGAAATGTGTTTTTTCTTCAACTGTTTGTACGGTTATTTACAATACTTTTGCACCATGCCAAGCCAGACTCATTCAACTAGGCTTTACCTAATCCTACCAACCTTCTTCAGCCTTAGATCCTTATCTCGGCTAAAGAAGAGAAATAAGTGTAGGTCATACCTGCCAACCTTCTTCAGCCTAGATCTTTATCTCAGCTGAAGAAGAGAGCTAAATATTGGTCATACCTGCCAACCTTTAGCCTAGATCCTTATCTCGGCTAAAGTAGAGAGCTAAATGTTGGTCATTCCTGCCAACCTTCTTCAGCCTAGATCCTTATCTCGGCTGAAGAAGAGAAATAAATATTGGTCATACCTGCCAACCTTCTTCAACCTAGATCCTTATCTCAGTTGAAGAAGAGAGCTAAATGTTGGTGATATCTGTTAACCGTCTTCAGCCTAGATCCTTATCTCGGCTGAAGAAGAGAAATAAATGTTGGTCATACCTGCCAACCTTCTTCAGCCTAGATCCTTATCTCAGCTGAAGAGAGCTAAATGTTGGTCATACCTGCCAACCTTCTTCAGCCTAGATCCTAATCTCGGCTGAAGAAGAGAAATAAATGTTGGTCAATCCTGTCAACCTTCTTCATTGCCCTTTGCTGGCAATGACTCAGAACAACTTTTACAGTAAAAAGAATTTATGCTGAAAAAACTACTTATTTTATTTAAAAAAGAAAAATTAAAAATATTTTGAGAAAAACTAAAAATAAAATAGTTTGAGATTGGCAGTGTTCCAGGGCTTGGGAATAGCTTCGTTATCTCTATCTTCCAAGTGATATGCCCATTTTCCTGCTAATCCGACCATTTCGTATGGTCCTTCCTAGTCAGGTCCTAACTTGCCATCTCCAGGTACCAAAGTGTTGCCCATTACTTTGCACAGTACCCAATCTCCAATCTTAAATTGCCTCGGATGCACTGTTTTGTTATATTTTCTAGATAACTCCTGTTGGTATGAGGCAATGTGAACTAGTGCTCTTTTTCTTCTCTCTTCTGCAAGGTTGAGTCCCAAGGTTATGGCTTCTTCATTAAAATTTGGGTCAAAACTTTCACTTTTAATAGTGGGGAGGCCTACTTCTAGTGGGATTACTGCCTCCATGCCATAGGGCAAGGAAAAAGGCGTTTCTCCAGTTGACCGCCGAATTGTGGTACGGTAGGCCGATAAGACATGAGGAAGTTCCTCTGCCCACTTGTCTTTTGCTCTCTCCAACCTTTTCTTCAGACCATCTATGATGACTTTGTTTGAAGCTTCTGCCTGGCCATTCGCTTGAGGGTATGCTGGTGTAGAATTATAAAATTCTATCTTGTATTCTTCGCAAAAGCCCCTGAAGATTTTCCCATTGAACTGAGTGCCGTTGTCGGATATTAGAGCCTTAGGTATGCCAAATCGAGCAATGATGTTCTGCCAAACGAATTTTTTAACGTCTTTCTCCTTTATAGATGCGAGTGCTTCTGCCTCCACCCACTTTGTGATATAGTCTGTTACTGCGAGAAAGAACTTTTTGTTGCTGGGTGCGGTTGGAAGTGGTCCCACTATGTCCAGACCCCACATTGCGAATGGCCATAGGCTAGTTAATAGTAGAAACTCTCTGGCTGGTTGATGTATTTAGTGTGCGAACTTCTGACATTTCTCGCACCTCCTAACATATTTCTCTGAATCTGCTTGCATGTATGGCCCCCAATATTCTTATGAAATTGCTCTGTAAGCCAATGATCTTCCCCCTTGGTGGCTTCTGCATACACCTTCACGTATCTCGAACAAAAATGCCTCGACCTTGCTAGGATGGACACATTTTAGGTAAGGTCCTTTGAAGGATTTTTGTATAACGCCAATGATGGAAAGAGCCAAAATCGTTGTGATTTTGCTCTAATTTTGTTAGCCTTTTTTCTTTTCTTCAGGCAAGGTGCCATCTTTTAAAAATACTATAATGGGATCCATCCAGGATAGGCCTAGTTCGGTGCAACATGCCTCGGCTACTTCAGGTTCCTCAATACTTGATCTATGTAGAAAGTCGATCAATAATGGGTGTGGGATAGATGTATCTTCTATTGAAGCAAAACCTGCCAACTCTTCTGCTCTACTATTTTCTTCTCAACCGATTTCTTCTATCCGAACTACTTCGAACTTCATGATCTCATTTATGACTAACTCTTGGTACTTAGCCATCCTTTCATCTCTTACCTCGTAGTCGCCTGAAATCTGGTTTACTACCAGTTGGGAGTGTGATAACCTTGTTCCGTATTATGCTAATTAATCTTAATTATGATTGTGATTATGTGTCTAATAAGATTTTGGGTGCTATCTATATGATTATATGTGGTTTTGGCTTTATATTTGTTCATTGTAGGAAAATCTGTTCAACTTACTGTTATAAACTGAAATTTGAAGGCCTTATCGGCCACAGAAATCGAAATTGACTACGTCATTGTGATTGGCGTAATTTTTAGAGCCTATGGTGAAATTTAATTGAAAACTAATTTGGAACAAAATAATTAGATTCAGAATGATTAAATTAAGCACTATTATTTAACCTTAATCAATTTGATTAAGAGAGACTATAAAAGGGCCAATATACACTCATATTCATCTTCCTTAGAGCTCAAAATCGGAAACAAACACTCTAGAGAGAGAGTGAACCGAATGTAGAGGGAGAGGGAGGGAATTTGGAAGCTAGGCTCAAGAGCTAGCTAGATTTTGGGAGATTAGAGCTCCTAGGTAAGCATTTTAGCATAAATCCATGAGTATAAGTTTGTAATTTTGTGTATTCATGCTGGTTGGGTAATCAAGAATTAAGATGTATTTGATGAATTTGAAGCTTGTATGTACATGCATGTATAGCATTGCCATGATTCTACATACTCAAGCATGAAGCATGTTGAATATGAAGAATTGAGCACCAAACTTTGCATACATGAGCAATTTTGTGTAGCTTCATGATTTTAATCACCACTTGTACCATTTGAGATGGAATCAAGTTAACATTTTGCATGCATGCAAGATCCATATAAGTAAGACTTATTTGAGTTTTGAAACCAACAAGAAGAATTTGAAATGATTTGGGAAATGAACCATGATTTTAGTCAATTGATTCCAAATTAATTATGACCTTGTGTTATATGATGTCCTTCCATGTTTTTGCATCAAAATTATGAGTTTTGGAGCCTTTGGGGTTGAGTTTGAAGTTCAAACGGAGTTCTGGAAAACCCAGAATTCGACCTGTCTGCTCGAGTGGGGAAAGCACCGCTCAAGCGTGAAATGTTAGTACCCAGAACTTTTGCAGACATTGATGTCCGCTCGAGCGGGCAGAGTCACGCTCGAGCGCCAGTCACGTAGTTTGAATTCTAGTTCGAGCGTCCAAAGTCAAGCTCGAGCGTAAATATAAGGCAACCAGTACTTTTGCAGACCAGAGGGGTCCGCTTGAGTGGCAAAACCCGCGCTTGAGCGGGGAGCCTTGTTTCAAAAATTTTGTAAAGTTGATTTAAGTTTTGTTTTCCGTTCTCTTTCATTTCTAAGCACTCTTAGGCATGCATTGAACATTATAAATGAGTTAAAAAGGATAAGAAAGAAGCCTAAGAGGGACGTATCAATTAAGAACGGATTGAATCGTTTGTGACCATATATGTGTTATGTATTATGTAGGGTCGAGCACAAGGACGAATCCACCAGCAGAACACTGTGAGTAATAGCTTAATAAAGATATTTTGAAGTATGCTATTTGTCCAATTATTTACTCCTATTTGAGTTTCGTAAGCTTGTTAATCTGAAAGGTGGACAATATTTGTTATGCCATACAATTGGGCCAAAGGACGTTGGATGTGAATGATTGGGCCAAAGGCCGTTGGATATGATTGATTGGGCCAAAGGCCATCGGATATGAATGATTGGGCCAAAGGCTGTTTGACATGAATAATTGGGCCAAAGGCCATCGGACATGAATGATTGAGCCAAATGTCGTTTGGTATGAATGAATGGGCCAAAGGCTGTTTGATACAAATGAATTGGGCCTGAGGCCGTTTGATACATCTGGATTTGTAGTCGTTTGGTACACTAGATAGAAACATGAATTGGGCCTAAGGCCATCCAATGCATCTATTTCAAATTCCGTTCATGTATCTTCTTTATTTGATATTATTCACTGGGGTTTTATTTACTCTCTCATTCATGTATTTGTAGGTGAGCCAAGAGATGTCCAAACCCAACCCCAGTGAAGTATGTGAGAAATAGTCAAGGTTTTGAGGAGTCAGCCCATACGTCTCACGCACGAGACTTGTTTTCTCCTGTTTGTTCTTTGTTATATTTTTGCTATGTTAGCAAAAACTTTGGATCACCTTTGTATATAAGCTTTTGGTTTGGCTGACTATGACTTGAATGATCCTGTTGTGTAAAGCTTATATGTTAACTTCTTTTGATGTGAGTTATTAATGAATATATGTGAAATGTTATGATGTGCCATGTAAACACAACTCTATAGACAAAAGTTTTAAGTTTGCTTCCGTTTTGGCCCCTTAACTTTGTTGAAATATATCCAATCTGGTTTGAGACCATAGGTAATCTCTTGATTACTGGCCGGTTATAACCTTAATCCATGGGGGCGGGTACTGGTCATGACAGGTGTAGACACCCCATTTTTGACCGACCTTAAGACTCAGACGTCACCGATTGAGCGCTTGGTGATTTTGCATAATGTGCTCGTTCAGAAGTTTCAGAGTCGCGGCCGTGAGCCTTGCCTCCGGACTTCCGAACCCCCTTCTGTGCCTTGCGTCGGTTTGCGAACCAAACTCGATTTTCTCTATTTCTTTTCCTGATGGGAGGGAGAGGTCCCGTAGACCATCTCTCAGTGGCCGTGGGCTACATTTTGTGGCTATAGGCCATTTTTCCCATTTCGGGACCCGGTTCCCGGTTTTCGGAGCCGTCAGGCCGTGTGCCTCGGTTCGGGACCGCTTAACCATCTCCATTTGCTCTGATTTTTGGCATACATCTTATTTTCTCCCTTTTGAGGGACACTGAGGTCTGAGAGACCCACTTCGTGGTCGAATACCACTTTCGGTGTTTAACAGGCATTTTTCGGGACCCCGAACTGCGTGTTTTGGCCCCCGAGCATTCGTTTTGCATCGATTTTCGTTCATTTTTGGCAGGTACCTCTGTTTTATCACCAGGAAGGTCACTGGAGGGTGGAAGGCCAGCAATTATCTTGGCAACCAGTTATATTCCATTTTCTCCCTCCGGCACCCGTTTTTCTCACTTCCGAGCCAATGTTGAACACCTTGGGGCCACTTTCTTCAACCCCAAACCACATATTTGTGTTGTACACACATGGGAGGACCCTAAAAGTTTGTGGCCAGCCAGTAATTCCACCTGACCCTTTTGACCCCCTCCTAGAAATGGCCTATTCTCTCTCCTGTTTTACAAATTCCAAATTCGAACCATAAGGTTGTGATGAGGGGACCTGGGAGGACATCTTTATGTGGTGGCCGGCCACTAAATCAACTTGACCTTTTTGACCCCTAGCCGGCCGACTAGGGGGGGTGGCCGGCCGGCCACCTGCAGCTTTGAATAGTAGCCGGCCATGATCCTCACAAAGTGAACTTTACAGCTGTATAGCTGTTGTCCCCCAGAAATATCTAAATCTGGGGGACACCTTTTGGGGAAAAGCCTTGGTCCTTTTCCCCCACCCTTTCCCTCCATACTCCCCCTCTCCTTGGTCCATATAACCAGCCTCCAACTTGTATTAGGGGTTAGAAAAAATTTTCTTCAAGTCTTGCATCCAAATCTCCCTCTATCTCTCTCATTTTCTCAAAACATCCAAGTTCTACACCTCATTTCTTCATCACCACCAAGCACCACCACCACCCCTCCATTTCCAGCAGCAAGGAGGGCTTCTCAGAGGCTAAAGGTGCTGCAACTTGGTCCAAGAAGCAACCAAAGATTGGTCTACAAGGGTGAGTTGCCATTTCCCCCTTTTTGAGCTTATTTTTGCAACATTTCTTAGCCATATATGCTTACTGCTTTGAGCTCCGGCCATAACTGAAAGTGGCCTTAACTGAAAGTGGCCTTATTTTGAGCTCTTTTTCACTTTTTCTTAAGGGCTCAACCCTGTTTGAGCCCCCCATCTTGCACTTGCTTCAATATCTTCCTTGAATGCTATTTTCTTGCATGCTTTGGAAGCCCATTATACTTCCATTTTTGGGAATTTTACAGAACTAAAAATAGTCTTATTTTGAGCCTCTCTTCAACATTGAAGAAGGGCTCATCAGTGTTTGGGACCTCCATGTGCCACTTCATGTTATATCCCCTCTTTGGTCCCCATTCTTGCATGCTTTGGCAGCCCATTATGCTTCCATTTTTGGGCATTTTACAAAACTAAAAATAGTCTTATTCTGAGCCCCTCTTCAACACTGAAGAAGGGCTCATCAGTGTTTGGGACCTCCATATGCCACTTCATGTTATATCCCTCTTTGGTCCCGTTTTCTTGCATGCTTTGGCAGCCCATTATGCTTCCATTTTTGGTCATTTTACAGAACTGAAGATAATCTTATTTTGGCCCATTCTTCATGTTTCATTAAGGGCCTTTGGCTGTTTGATGGATATTTAGCATACTTTGTGCTTTGGCCATCTTTTGGCCCATTTCTTGCATAAGAGCTTAGCCATATCTTTGTTTGTTTTTGAGGTTTTTACAGTTCTATAAAGTGGCTTATTTTTGGCTCCTCTTCAATGTTGTTGAAGGGCCCTAACCTGTTTGGAGTCAGCAGCTGTGAGTTGCTTCATAACCTCACATTTATAGTCTTATTTTGGTCCATTATTCATGTTTCATTAAGGGTCTTTGGCTTTTTGTTGAATATTTTGTATACTTTGTGTTATAGCCACTTTTGAGCCTCATTTTGCATTGCATTTCTAGCATGTTTGCATACTGATTTTGGGGCTGCTATAAACTGTAAATGTGCATATTTTTGGTCCCTATTCAGTGTTGTAGAAGGGAATTTTTCAGTTTGGGTTTTACATATACCACTTGTTTCATTGCCCTCTCTTGGCCCCTATTTTTGCATACTAGTTTTGCCCTATTTATGTTTGCTGTTTGGCCATGATTTGTACTGGTAAAATGCTTATTTTGGGGCTTCCTTGCTACTGTCTATTCATTGCATGTCCATATTGTGCATGTTTGGTATATCTATAGGCCATTTCGGGTGCCAAAATTTATGTTTCGGGAGAGATTCCATGCATCGGGTGTACTTTCGCCTCATTTCGGGGCTGTTTTCCCCCACATTTCAGTGCTGAAATCCCATTAGCATGTTTTCATATCATTCTCCATGCCATTGCATTGTGTATGCCATTACCTCGGTTTGCGTGCCCGTGTGCACGCATTTCGAGGCACTTCATTTTCATCCATCGGCCTCTTATGTGAGTGCGGCTGAGGCTCTCTCATGTTAGTATAAGTCCATGTTGCATTCTCTATGCCATTTTTGCCATACTGCATTGCGTATGCCATTGCCTCGGTTTGCGTGCCTGTGTGCACGCATTTCGAGGCACTTCATTTTCATCCATCAGCCTCTTATGTGAGTGTGGTTGAGGCTCTCTCATGTTAGTGTAAGCCCATATCATATTTTCATGTCATTTGCATTGCGTATGCCATTGCCTCGGTTTGCGTGCCCGTGTGCACGCATTTCGAGGCACTTCATTTTCATCCATCGGCCTCTTATGTGAGTGTGGCTGAGGCTCTCTCATGTTAGTATAAGTCCATGTTGCATTCTATATGCCATTTCCATGGTTTGCATAACTCTTTTGTTGACTTTGGGCGGTTTTGATCCTTTGTTGAATGAGTTTAATCTTCTCGATTGTCACTTGAACTAACTCCGGACCAATCAATAATTTATCTCCTACTTCATGTGTGTTGTATGTCTTCCAACCCCACGTCTTTCTCCCTTTTATTTATCCGCTTTTGATGGTTAGATTAGGGCATATTTCAATTAGCATACAGTATGACAGCATGTTTGCATCATTCATCCGTTTTGCATGCACCGGGCTCGGCGCATCATACTAACTGCATAGTATTTTAATTTCAAAGGTGAATACATGTTAGCTGTAGCATTCCATATGCCATGTTTAGAATAGCCGAGCCTGCTATAGTTGCATTTTTGCATGTGTTGAATTAGGCATTTCTGTATACTTAGGATTCATGCATGATTTCTAATGAGTTTTTGTTTTGGCTTGGAATACCCGGTGAGCTTTATGCTTTAGCATCCTTGCATGCGTGTGAGTGAATGCCATGATAGCATGCTTACCATGAGGCAATATGCTTATGTGATATAACTGCCTGAATGCCTGTGGGTGGAGGTTGGGTTACTTAAATTGGAATAAATCATCAAATGTTTTAAGCCCACTAGATAGTGGCAAAAACATCTTTTCCTAAACCCACCTGAAGGTGGCAAAATCTGCATTTTAAGCCTACTTGCGAGTAGCAAACCATCTTTCAATAAACAAACATGAAGTGTTTTGTTCCAATTCAAGCGATCCAGTCTATACTTGTATGCTGTGCACATCACATAGTAACCTAGGCTAATAACCGGAATAAGAACATACAATGTTTTCAAAAATAGATATCATGGTTAGTAGAGGCCGGTCTCTGACCGGGCGAGCGGGGGTGCTCACGAAGTGACCTTCCCCAATCGTACCCAAGTACCCGAGCCGAGGCAACTTTGGTGATGACGGACACGTGGCCTTAGGCAACGAGTCAGGGTTTCCTAAATTTCCCATTAAAAAAATATTTAGGTGGCGACTCTGTATCTGGCAAAGCAGTCCATGTTTGGCACTTCTATTCTAAAAATCTATTTTCTCAAAACGATTTGCTGGATTTGGACTCTTTGGTTCAGACTTAGAACCGTGACAAATTTGCGAGTCCGAGCTGTAGTGACCCCAAATGAACGGAACGGGAGCTCGTTCCTCCCGGGGCGTTCGGGGACGTCTACAACAGGGAGTCACTGTAAACCATCAGCTCAGTGGCCTTCATGTAAAGTGCTAACTTTAAGCCTGCTAATAGTGCTTCATACTCTGCCTCATTGTTGGATGCTGGGAAGCCCAAGTTGACTGCATGTTCAATTGTTAGACCATCTAGTGAGACGAGGACTATGCTAAGTCCTGCACCATGCCTGTTGGCTGCTCCATCCACGAAGAGTTTCCACATCTCTCCAACGAATAGCTTCCAGCAAATAGAGGGATCAGATGATGTGTTGGGATCATAGGTGTTGCTGATATTTTCTTCCAAGTTGATGTCTGTTGTCGGGATTTGATCTTCACTGTCTGACTGCCTCAAGTCTTTACTTTTCGATGAGTCCTCACTGGGAATAGTATGGTTTGTCCTTTCCTTCCTATCTTTAGTCTTGTATGGCTTGCAATGTAGCTAGGAATCTTGCACTGGGGGCTGTGCAATTCTCGCGGCACTTTCCCCCCTTATTTCAGCTGCGTCAATTAAATCGACCGGGCAAATGTAATGACTTTCTAGTGTGAACTCAGCCACGAGGTCTGCTAAAGCTTGGACTTTTATTGCGGTTCTGGGTTGAAACTTGATATCGAACTGCCCTAACTCCACTGCCCATTTCAAGATTCGTCCAGAAAAATCTGCCCTTTTAAATAAGGCCTTTAATGGAAAAGCCGTTAGGACAATCACGGTGTGGGCATGGAAATAGTGAGACAACTTTTTTGAGGCCATCATCAAATTTAACGCCAACTTTTCTAATGGTAGGTACCTTGTTTCAGCGCCCAGCAAGGTCTTGCTAACATAAAAGATAGGCAGGTGTTGGATTCCTTCCGCTCTGACCAACACTGCGCTCACTGCATGCTGTGAAACTGCTAAGTACAAAAAGAGCTCTTCTCCTGGCACCGAGGTTACAAACAACGGAGGAAAGGTCATGTGATCTTTCAGGCTCTCTAGGGCGCCGTCACATTCCTCATCCCACTCAAATTTGGCCTTCAATGCTAGGAAGAATGGTCGACATCTGTCTGACAACCGACTTATGAACTGGCTAAGCGCGGCTGCTAGGCCGATGAGATGCTGTACCTCTTTGACTGTGTTGGGCCTCTCCAAATCTCGGATCGCTTTGATCTGAAAGGGATCAGCTTCTATACCCCGGTTGGTTACTAGAAAGCCTAGGAATTTGCCTAATCCTACGCCAAATGCACACTTAGATGCGTTTAGACATAACTTGTGGGACTTCAAAATTTGGAACATTTCATTTAGGTCCCTGAGATGGTCCTTCTCTTCCTTGCTTTTGACCACCATGTCATCTATATAAGCCTCTATTGTTCTGCCTAACAATGGTTCAAACATTTTGGTAACCATCCGTTGAAATGTAGCCTTTGCATTTTTTAGGCCAAAGGACATGACCATGTAACAGTACAATCCTCTAGGCATTGTAAATGATGTGACCTACTGGTCTGGTTCATACATAGCAATCTGGTGGTAGCCTCGATATGCATCAAGAAAGCTAAGTCAGTTATGCCCTGCCGTCAGGTCCACTAGCTGGTCTATCCGTGGTAGGGGAAAACTTTCCTTTGGGCATGCCTTGTTGACTGTTTTGTAGTCCACGCAAACACGTCATTTTTCGTTCTTTTTTGGCACTACTACAGTATTGGAGATCCACCTGAGATAATGTACTTCCCTGATGGCTCCTGCCTCCAGCAAGTTTCTCACTTCCTCCGTCACTATTTTCCCGTGGTGGAGTGCCAATCTGCGAGTGCGCTGAATAAGTGGTCTGGTAGTTGGATGGACATTAAGTTGATGGCAGATGAAATTTGGGTCAATGCTAGGCATGTCATACGGTGTCCAAGCGAACACTTCGATGTTAGAGGTTAAAAACTCCACGACCTTTATTCTCTCAGTGCTGGACAAAAACGACCTAAGCAAAAAGAACTTTTTTAGGTTCTTTTCATCTATCCTTGCCTTTACCAAGTCTTCCACCGCCTTCTGTTCAGCTGCTTTGCCGATATCTACAAACAGTTCATTGCTTTTTGGTTCTTCCACTATCTGTACATACCCTTTTGTAGCCCGACTGCCATTTACTGTGACGAAGCACTGTTTTGACGTAATTTGGTCTCCCAAGACTTCTTCGATCACTCCGGCTTCGTTGGGGAATCATAATGCTTGATGGTAGATTGACGCCACTGAGCGCATGGCATGCAGCCATGCCCTTCCAAAGATTATGTTGTAAGTGGAAGGGACCTTCAATAACCAGAATTCCACATGTTTTTTCATGGTTCCAGCCTTGACTGGGAGGATTATCTTGCCCACTGGCTACTCTGGCATTGAGTTGAAACCGACAAAGGGAGTTGTCGCAGGTGCCAAGTCTTTGTTCTCCCGTTTCAGTTGTTTGAAAGTCTCATAGTACATTATCTCACATGAGCTTCCTTGGTCAATCAGAATCTGGTTAATGTCGAAATTCTTGACGCGCAAAGTGACCACTAGTGCGTCATTGTGTGGGCAATATAGCCTTGCTAGATCCCTGTCTGAGAAGGATATGAAGTTCGTAGCCTCTATTCTGCCCTTTTTGACAGTAGGTTGTGCACTTAATACCTCTCTCAAGTTCTCAGCCTTTTTGATCATCCCCCTCAGCTCACATACCCTCTCTGGTTCAACGATCCCATGTATAACGTTGATTATGCCTTGGGGTGGCCCATCGACCGGTATCCTGTTTGGTCTGTTGAGGTCCTGGGGGGCTGGCTGCGTTCTCCCTTCTATATACTAGTCCAGGTGTCCAGCAGCCACAAACTCTTCCAAATGTTGCCTCAATGGTGTGCAATTTTTAGTGCGGTGCCCCTTCTCATCATGGAAGGTGCAACAGGACCTCTCATCATAGCCTTTTTGTGCTTCTCTCAACTTGGCTGGCCACCGAACGAAGGGTTCGTCACGTATCTCGCTAAGAATTCAGTAGATGGGTTTATTGAATACTATGGTGATGGCAGTGCAAACTCTTAACTTCCTTTTTTCTAGGTCCTCTCTGTTGGCTCGCCTGCCTCGCCCATTCCTGCTCTTGATTGTTTTACCGTGTTGATTTTTGTTGTAGTCTTTTTATCTGGCAGCGCTGTTGTGCCAGATTTTACTTTAGCACAGGCGTTATCTTCCTCTACTCAGATATGTTGATGCACTCTCTCCATCAGGGCCTCCATCGTGAACGGCGGCATTATTGTCATTGAGTCCCTCAATTTGCTACCGACTGGTAAACCCCGTTTGTATTGTGCGATGGCGAGATTTGTAGGGCAATCCCCAATCTGGTTGAAAATCTCCCAATATCGACTGTTGTAAGACCTCAATGTCTCATTTTCACCCATGTCAATGGAGAGTAGCTGGTCAATCTCCACTGGTGTCTTGGTATTCATTTTGAATCTAGTCACGAACGCTTCTGCCAACTGTGCCCATGAGGCTATGCTACCTTCTGGCAGCCTTTCAAACCAGGTCAGACCTAGGTCACTAAGGCTGGATGGAAACAAGATGCACATTAGCGCTTCGTTTTGCCGGTATACTGCCATAACCTGGCGAAAGTGACTTAAGTGCATGTAGGGGTCTAACTTCCCCTCATAAGTGGTGAATTTGGGATGGTGAAAGCCTGAGAGTAGCGGTGCATTCTCAATTGCCGGAACAAACGACGAGCTCCGTAACCTTGCTAATACTTTATCTGCTGGTTCGTAAGCAAGGCGCGGCATTGGCATCCCTACCTCGACACTCTCATGTATCCTAGGAGCCAATCGCTGTAGGGCTGAAACTCTGCGAGGGTCGCGAGCCCTGGTGTCCTCCTTGCAACGAGCCCTCTCCTCGAGCACTGTTCGCAGATCCGCTGACCTAGGCAACTCCGTGTGCCTAGATGTCATTTGGTACGTGTGCGAGGGCCAATAGATGCTTCCCTCTGTATACGATCTTTCAGTCCTCGTTCTCTCAGACTTGGAGTAACGAGGCCTGGAAGTCCTTGATTGAGTGTCGCCTGTTCTAAGGCTCCTACTTTCTGCTTGCGATGGTGTGACATGTCTGTCACGATCGTCCGAGTGGCGAGAGGGCGTGTCACCTTTACGCCCCTCTTCTGTTGCCATCCTTTTTGCCTTTATCTGGCGCTTCATTGTCTCCATGTCTGCCGCCATCTTCCTTATCAACTCGTCTTACTCCCTTACGCGATCCTCCAGAACTTGAGGATCCAACCTCCTTCTCTGTCTTTCAGGACTTTGAAAGCGACGGGGACTAGTGCCCCGTCTCTCCCCTGTGTCCCTCCGGGAGTTCCGTCGCTGGGGTTCTAATTCCGCCATGGGTGGCATAGAAGGTAAACCTTCGCGCCTCCCACCCCTTCCAGGGTTTGCCCATCAATTGCAAATTGCGGCAACTCTTCATTGTGCGCCATTGTTCTCAACTAGAGAGAAAAACTCGATCAAAAGGTTTCGTTCTTTGTACAATTCCCACAGACGGCGCCAATTGTACGAGCACAAAATAATCTTCTCGTATAATCCTATTGATCAAGTTTGCGCTCTTTCGAACATCGTTGCTTTACTCCCTAAAAACACAAACGTGAGCTAGCCGACGGGTGTGTACCGGATACCTCTCTGATGCCTAAGTCAGCAAAAAAGTAATAGGCAAAAGCTCTGTGTATTTGAGAGTCAAGATTGTGATACCTGTACATAGGTCCTGTTACGAGCTTTTATAGATTCCGTGTGGCATAATCCTAGTAGAACTCCAACTCTCTTTTAGCAGAGTCGTCCTAGGAATCAGAAAGGTAATGCTCATCTTTCTACACCCTTCCCACTGCTTAACCAAGTGAGATGGTTTTACCATGGCAGAATGACAGCACAACCGAGCTATCACTAGCCTTCTGACACACTCAGCTCGATGCATTCATGAGCAATGCCTAGCTCGGTTCTCGCTCATCTATACCTCGATTCAGAATACTTAGACCAAGCTAATTGCAGCCATTTCTAACCGAGCTAACAGGGTCCGGTCGCGAAGCCCATTCACCTCGGCCCACAGCTCGGCCCAGTTTCTACCCGGTCTTAGCTCTGCCCAAGCTTCACACAAATTCCCCTCTCAGAAATGTTGTGGTTGTGTTGCTTTTTTTCTGTGTGTTAATGATTGGTCTTTCATTCTTGACTGGATGATTTGTTTTTTTGTTTTTTAATAAGCTATAATGATTATTCTTTTGTACCAAAATGTTCATTCACCATTCCTCTTATGTGTGAAGCATGTCATTTTGAATTGATTTGTTATAACTAAGTTCTATAGAGCAGTGAAATTGTTGTCATTCTAAATTGATTTATTTTAATTGAGTTCTATAGTGCAATGAAATTGTTATCATTCTAAATTGATTTATTTTAATTGAGTTTTGTAGAGTGAGGTACCAAAAATATAGTTGAGAGTGCCTTTAAGCGCGAGTTATAAATTTATATTTTTTTTTACTTTACATTTTACTATTTTGATTTATAATTTTTCTGAACATTATAAATTTTATATGTTTATTCCTTAATTTGCATTAAGGTTAGGGGAAGTTGTTATTTTAATTGAGTTCTATAGAGTGTGTCATACAAGTAAAATTGTTGAAAATTCTTTAAGAAAAATCAAAAAATGCTATAAACTCTATAAATTTTAACATGAAACATATAAATTACAATAACATTTTGATCACAATATAATTTACACTGTGCATATCTTTAAAATATAATTTACAACTATATTTTGATCACAATATATTTTACAACTATATTTTGATGTTTTGTCTCCCGATTTTTCTGCATATCTTTTACTAAAGTTAAAAAATTACTAAAATAATATGTTTTTAAACCAAGCCAGTTTCATTTGGCATCACATCTTTTTAGCCTAAAAGCCAAAGAGTCACTAAAAAAATTTAAAAAAACTTACCATTTTATTCTATAAACCTATCTATAAATTTCAAATCACATGGTATCTGAAACAATAGAGGTTAAAGCCTCATTTGGAACAAATTATTTTAGTAACTTTTTAATTTTTTTGACTAAAATATAAGTAAAAAAATTAGTATGTTTAAAAAAAAAAATTAACTTTTTACGAAAAAGATGTGAAATAAAATAATTTATAAAATAAAAAAATAAGTAAATTGACAATAGAAAAAGATTGGGAGCTCTAAATATAGGGCTCTAGAAGGGCTCTAATGAGTTGACATCCACCCATGATGTGATATTTGTGCCTTACTTTGTTTTTTTTTTTTTTTTGGCTTTGACACATCACTAGAGCTCATTTTTTTTTTTTTTGCTTTGACACATCACTAGAGCTCAAATTAGAGCTCTAGATTTAGAGCTCTGTATCATTTCCCATTGATAATTTTGGCCGCGAATTTGTACTCACCTGGCTTTTTGTCTGGTGAAATGATGGTGTTGACGCGATAGCATTTTGTTTTGTTGTGATTGTCAGTGGGTTGTTGGGTTTTTGTCGGGTGAAATGATGTGCTAACACAATAGCCTTTTTTTTTGTCGTGATTGTCGAGTTTGGATCCTCTCCTTGAGGCCCTCTCCTTCATTTCCTACTGGCAACGGCTCAGATAAGCCGTTGGGCATCCAACGGTTCAGATTGAAAAAAAAAACAAAAAATGAAATTTCAAACGTTCCCACCCAAACAAACTCAGCCAAACCCAAAACTGTATAGGTTATACACGCACTTCTTCTCCTCCACAGAACCCACCTTCACCAGCGACCTACTCCCGACGGGCGGAAACGTCTAAAACTGCAAAGGCAGTGGTCTGAAACTGCTGAGATCAGTTGCTGGTAGAAATGGAGGAGTGGTGGAGAAGGGGAAGCCCTCGAAGGGGTCCCAGATGTCGAGAGAGAATGGGTCGAAGATGTTGCCTCGTCGGCCTCCGAAGATGCTTGGAATCATCACCATTTCTGATAATTATTTTTTCTTCAAGTGAAGAATCTGTAATCGAGATTGAGAAGATTGATTAAGATTCAGTTCGATTCGATTGATGAGTTGAGGAGGAGCAATGGATTTATATAGGAGGAAGAGGATGAGTCTGGTAATTTCTGGAGAAGAGTTCTCTGTAAAAATCCTTATTTGCAGTCTTCTTCTTTGATTAAACTCCTTATTTGTAGTCTTCTTCATTTGCACTGACTTTGGTTACTGTATTTTCTGGGAAATTAAAAATGGAATGGTGAGATGTTGTGATATAAATGAAACATCTCTTGGGTTGTTAAGCTAAACATAGAAATTGACATTTGCATATGATGATGGTGCAGGCAACTAAGGCAAGGGAAAGGGTGTTGAAGGAGAAATGTCCAGCTCTCAGTGAATCCAATTGAATGAAGAAATGTTTCTGAGATGGTGTTTTTCGTACACCAAATGAGTTGGAAATTGTAATCAATTTGTCCATTTTGATTAGTGATCAAGGAGAATTAGAACTAAATACAGAACTTGATTAATTTAGTGTCATTTCCACAATTGAGAACTAAATACAGAACTTGATTAATCATTTTGTCCATTTTGATTAGTGATCAAGGAGAATTAGAAGAAAAAATATACACTGCCAATTGATCCAATTGATTGTTCGAACCACTCACAACAGCGGAAGGAAAAAGAAAGAAAAAAAAAGTAAAAAAAGCGGGTTTATTTTCTTTTGCTTTGTTTTTCCTTGTTTCTTTGGTTTTTTTTACTTTTCCCCTTCCAAATTCTCAGCAAGAAAGTGGAACATCACACTCACATATTCTACAAGAAAATCATTTGCAGAATATCAAGAAAAGCTAAAAAAATGTATCAATAGAAACTAACAAAAATTGAACACACAACCACCTTAACTAGCACTGGTGCAACAAGAATTGAACAGTCATATATGTTGCAACAAGAATTCAGCATTTATAAACAACAAATTCAGTACAATTTCAGTGTGAATACAAGCCATAACACACATTTCAGCCCAATTTCAGCAACTATAAACAAAAAACAATTTCAGCAAACATTTAACCCTCATACATGTTCACACAAAAACAAGAACAAATTCAAGCTATTTTATGTTCGCATCAGATGTACAGCAGCAGCAACAGATGGATAGCAGTTTCAGACAATGTTCAACCCCATTTCTGCCCGCGAGACCTCTGCCTTTGCAAAGACAGTGTTCAACACTCTCGCCTTTCAGACCCGTGGAGAAGGGCTGCAACAGCTGAGATCAGCAGTTTCAGACATTGTTCAAGCTCTTTTATCTCTGCACCCATTTCAGCAGCAAGAAAGACTCCCTAATGAGGGCAGAGAGAATGAGGGCAAAGCAATGGGTTAGGTTTGGGGAGTGGGTCTCCGTCGAGAGGGTCGCCGATGAGACGGGTTCAGTGAGGTGTAGGAGACGAGCGTGAAAGCTGTGTGTTTGTGAAGCAGATAGATAAAAGATTCACCTCGATCGGTTGGGTTGGGTTTCACGAGTGGGTCGTCGGCGTCGGGAGTGGGTCGCCGTCAAGCTTGGGTTGCCATCGGGAGTAGGTCGCTGGTGAAGGTGGGTTCTGTGGAGGAGAAGAAGTGCGTGTATAACCTATACAGCTTTGGGTTTGGCTGAATTTGTTTGGGCGGGAACGTTTGAAATTTCATTTTTGTTTTTTTTTGTTTTTTAATCTGAACCGTTGGATGTCCAACGGCTCATCTGAGCCGTTGCCAGTAGGAAATGAAGGAGAGGGCCTCAAGGAGAGGATCCGGACTCGTGATTGTCAGTGGGTTGTTGGGAAAATACAAAAGGACTTAACCATTTTTTTATTTTGAAAAAATCCTTCTCGGTACTATTAGATATTTTGGCTAAAATAATGAGATGATAGGCTTTTACCAGACACCCTGAGTTGTTTGGTAACCATTTCGTTTTTAATTTTCAGTTTATATTTATAAAATTTAAAAAATTGTCATAAAAATTTGTTTAATAATTTTTTTAGTTTATAAATGATTGTCTCAGTTTATAAATTTGAGTGAAAACCCTAAACTCAAAAAATGAGTTTACGTTTTCAGTTTTCAATTATTTTTTTTCAAATAATTTTTTTTTTCAATAAATTTTTTTCAGCTAATTTTTTTTCAATAATTTTTTTTCCCAATTAATTTTTTTTTCCAATTAATTTTTTTTCAATTAATCTTTTTTTTCAATTAATTTTTTTTACCAATTAAATTTTTTTCAATTATTTTTTTCCAATTAATTTTTTTTCAATTATAATATGTGTGATCCCATTGTCATAAATAATAAATATAAATATAAATATGAACAAACATAGTTTTTAGTTTCTGTTTTTAAAATTTTTTAAACATTTTGTTCAAATCAAACGCGTTTATAGTTTATGTTTTTCTAAAAATAAACAAAAACCAGTTTATAAAATTTTTGTAAACATAAACAAAAAACGTAAACGTTACCAAACGCTACCCATGTGATTTCAAATTATAGATAAGTTTGTAAGATAAAATTGTAGGTGTTTTTTTTTTTAATAATTTTTTTGACTTTTAAACTAAAATTATGAATTACCAATCTAAAATATGATCTAAAAAAATTAGGCTCCGTTTGGTAAGACTTTTTAATTATGATTTGAGAATATGAGTTGTATTTTGAGTTTGTGTGTTTTGAAATTATGATTTGAGTGTAAAAACAAATTTTGATTATGATTTTTGAATAGAGTGTTTAATTGAGTTTTGAATTGAGTTTTGAAAGTTTAATTTGACATGTAAAGTAAGAAAATTTGTTTGGTTATGAGTTTTAAAAAGAATTTTCAAAACTTAATTCAAATTGTTATAACTCATAACAAAATACACTACTTTCACACTATTGAAAATTCTGATCAACACTCATAACCAAACTCTTTTTAAAATTCAATTAAAAAAATTTATTATTAACAAAAAATAACATTAATCAATTTTTTAATTTTTTAACTACAAAGGAAATAATTTTTTTTCAAAATAAATATTCAAAAAATTTAAATCATAAATATTTAAATAATTTAAATAATCTAAAAAAAATTAATAAGTAAAAAATTAAAATAAATATTCAAAAAATTTAAATCGTAAAAATTTAAATATTCAAAAATTTTAAATAATTTAAAATGTTAATATTTTAAATTTAAAAATAACTCTACACTCAAATCGTAACCAAACACATAAGTCGAAAACTCCATACTCTTTTCACAACTCTACACTCAAATCGTAACCCAATACATAACAAAAAAATTAAAATATTAAAAATATTTTTATAAAATAGAGTTTGAATTTATTTTTATAAAATATTTTAAAATTTAAAAAATTAAAATCGTAATATTTAAAAATTTAAAATATTCAAAAATTTAAAAAATTAAAAAAATCGTAACATATTTAAATATTTAAAATATTGTTTTGACTTGAGTTTTGAAAAAAGTTTTGAATGATGCGTTTGGTTATAAGTTTTGAAAAGTAATGATTATGTTTTGAATTGAGTTTTGAGAATAAGTGTAGAATTATGATTTAAAAGCTCAAAACAAATACCACACCAAATCAATAGATGTAACTATAATTAAGAGCTTTACCAAACCTTAACTCTTTTGTTTTTATATAGTATCAACTCACTTATACTAATTTTTTATTTAATATTTTAATAAAAAAAATCAAAAAAATTAGTAAAATAGTTTGTTGCAGACGAGGTGGACCTAGGGATGTTTAGGAGTTCTAAATAAGTTTATTTTTGACTTTTTTAAAATATGAATTAGATTTAAAATGATGTTGTTGAGAGGTGATGTGATTTAAATAAAATAATGTGACTTAAATGGAATAGTAACTTTTTAATTTTTTTTAGAGAATGTCATACCTAGCCTCTGTTTGCATTTCTCTCACTTAGGGTTGTTTGGAGTGTCCTAAATAAGTGTACTTTTTATCTTTTTAGACTAAAAGATTAAAAAAAATATGGATGTTTGGATTAATTTTTTGAATTTTTATGAAAAAATATGTATTAAAAAATTATATAAATTAATATATAGAGAAAAATTAAGATTGAGAGTTATACGACTATAATTTTTAAATTTTAAATAACAATAATAACTTTTTAACTTTTTAAATAAATTTTTAATTTTTTTTTTTATTTTTTATTTATTTTTTTTTTTCAAGTCGTCAAACTACGCCTTAATATAATCCATTTGCTTTCAGATTTTTCATTGCAATTGTTGAATGAGTAATGCTAGAGACCCCAAATATTCTACCAAAAGTTTTACCAAATGTCTCACATGGGTGTGGGACCCACACAATGTGGGTCCCAGTGGGTCCCACACCCATGTGAGACATTTGGTAAAACTTTTGGTAGAATTTTTGGGGCCTCTAGCATTTTTGTTGTTGAATGGCTGTCAAGAACCAATAATTCATTAATGGAAAATTCAACTTTGTGCTTTTTCACTACAGCTTTTATTGCTCTGAACATACACTCGTCAAAGACAGACAAAATTTATTACTGTCCTGTACTCTCTGTAATATAAGTATGATGTTTGTTTATTATGTCTTTTATTTTGATATTTATATTGAAATTAATGATAATTTAGAGTAATATATTTTTAATTTTCAAGAAGAATTAGAAAAATTATTATCTATTATTTCTAGTCAATCTATTATTAATTATTGTTAAAAAATTTCTATTTTAAAAAAAAATTAAAGATGAACAAATTTCTCTTACATCTCCAAAAACGATTATAATATTTAATTTTAGGATTTATTTAGGATATGGATTGACTTTTTAATCTTTTGATTTTTAATTTTTTTTTTTTTTTTTTTCGAAAAATCCTCCTACCCTCTCGCAGGTCTAAGGCAGCGCCCCATAAAGAGATCACCAGGGTGTCTTGTTGTCCGTTCCGAGTAAGAGACTATATTATTTTAGTTTAGAGTTAAAAAGTTTTGTTTATGATTGATTTTTTTTAATTTTTAAACTTTTGTGAGAGGAAAAATGAAATGATTATGATTTAGATATAATATTTTATCTTATGAAGGGTTGTTTTGGAAAGATAGTTAAAATTTACTTTTTTACTTTTTTTTTTTACTTTTCTTAAAAAAAATATAAAAATATGAAAGATTATGTGATTTAAAATAGATTAAAAATTAAAAAATAACTTTTAATCATCTTTTCAAAATATTTTTAAATTAAAATTTTATTTTATTTTTTTTGCGCATATAATAAACCCAACCTCATCCAAATTAACATGCGAAACGAGCACTAAACTTGACATTGCAATTGTTGTGCCACGTGGAAAATAGCTGTCAAGAATCAATAATTCATTGTTGGAAAATTCAACTTTTGCTTTTTCTTTTTTGAACCGACTTTTGCTTTTTCACTACAGGTTTTATTGCTCTGAACTTACATCATCAAACACAGACAAAAAACCAGAGAGAGAGAGAGAGAGAAATGGAGCTTCAACATTTTAGCCATAAACATCCATTGATCCTCGGTGAAGTGAACGACGATGGTGAGGCAATTGTCTGCAACGTGTGTTGGGAAAAGATCTCTGGTTCTGCATTCAGTTGCAAAAATTGTTTATTTTTTTTGCACAAATTTTGTGCTGAATTTCCAGAGGTGATGAAACACCCGATCCACGCCCATTCCCTTACGCTCCGACAACCAAGGTTTACTACACGGTGTGATGTTTGTAACAAAAAAATATGTGGATTCACCTATCATTGTTCACCTTGCGATTTTGACGTGGATATCAGATGTAGTGTTAGAGGCCAACATTTTAGCAGTAAACATCAGTTGATGATCCTCAATGAAGACGAGAAGAATGATGTTGATGAGAGGGTTTCTTGCGATGTGTGTTTGCAGCAGATCACAGGTCCAGCAGCATACAAATGCACAAATTGCTCTGTCTCTATCTATTTGCACAAATTGTGTGCAGAACAACCCGCAGAGATGGAACACCCAATGCACCCTGAGCACCCGCTTGCCCTCCTCCAAGTAGTGCCTAATAAATTCAGATGTGATGGCTGTGATATATGTTTGAAAGAATTCATTTATCGGTGTTCCATCTGCAATTTCAACCTCGACATATGTTGTGCTTTGAAAGCACAGAAGCTTAAACATGAAAGTCACAAACACCCATTAAGCCTCATGTTCAGCTCGGCCTCCTTCGAATGTCATGCTTGTGGTACAGAACGTAAAGGCATGTCTTATATGTGTAACACATGCAGCTTCTGGATCCATGAGGACTGTGCTTCATTAACACCCACCTTCAAACACCATGATCACATCCACCCTCTCACCCTCATCTATAGTATTCATGAATATCATTCCAATTTTAGTCCGTACAGGTGCAATATCTGTGAAAATTCACTGGCGAGAGGAAGGTTTTGGTCATATATTTGTATAGGATGCAAGTTTTGCATTCATGTCAATTGCTTAACACAGACAAAGTATGCTTTCATATTTACCCTGATTTTGATTTTTATTCTCTTTTGACAAGAAAAAGTTTATTGACAATGCTTTGCTCCTCATTTGATGTGTTCTATTGTTATTTTGTGGATTTAGGGAAAATTAGGGAAAGAGAAAGTGCAATCAAGGTTGAGAATATTGACGAGGCCAATTTGATTCACTTGCCAATGGCTGATGACTCAATTGGTGCAATTGACCTATTTTTGAAGCAAATTAGCATGGAAGACAACAAGAGAGAAGCAGAGCTCAACCATTTTAGTCATCATCATCCATTAATCCTTTTCGATGCGCAAGGAGACAACAATTTGTGCTATGAGAATGAACTACTTATCTTGAATGAGCTGAATAAGGACAAAATATGCAATGCGTGTGTGCGAAAAATTTCAGCTCCATTTTACAGTTGTGGTCTATGTGATTTCTTTCTCCACAGATGGTGTGCCAAGCTACCAAATGAACTGGAGCATCCATGTCACCCACACCCGCTCATCCTCCTCAAAAAGCCCCCTGAACCTAGAGGATTCTTCTATTGTGAAGGTTGCAGAAATTTTTGCAACGGATTTGCCTTCAGATGTAAGAAGGGTAAATGTATGGATAATTACAATTACTACCTCGATGTTAAGTGTGCTTCCCTACCCAAAGCCGTCATTCATAAAGTTCATGAGCATCCCCTCTTCCTAAAGAAAGATTGTATCACCGCAGGTTGTGCTGCATGTGATCGTTGTATTGAGATGTTCTCATTTGGATGTGACATTTGCAATTTCAACTTACACTACACATGTGCTGTGTTACCAGATACAATTAAGCATAGGTATGATGAACATCATCCCTTCACCCTAATTTATGCACCCATTAAGGATGGACCCGACGAGTATATCTGTGAATTTTGCGAGGAAGAAATAGACCCAAAGTGGTGGTTCTATCATTGCATCGATTGCGATCAATCTGCTTGTGCCAAATGCATTTGTGCGGAGAGAAAGAAAGTTCTAAATATCAAGTGGGGAAGCACCTATAAACTTTGACAGTCGCTCACACAGTCTCATCTTTTTTCGAATCACAGACAAGATCTTTAACTGTGCCTACTGTCACCAAAAAGTTCGGAGCGAAATAGGCTTCAAATGTGAGCAATGCAACATTATGCTCCATTCAGATTGTACTCATCCATAATATCTTAAGCGGTTTTGTTTAGATATGTTGATGAGAAAATGAAAAGGAAAAGAAAATATAATTTTATCTTTTGTTTGATTATATAATGGAAAGTATAAGAGAAAAGAAAGTGAAAGTGAAATATAATCTCACTTTTTGTATTTTGCGTGCACTTGATTCTTTTCTTTTTTCATTTTCAACTCAATCAAATAAAGTTTAGAATTCAAATCTTATCAATTGTTTCTTCTCTTTTTGTTTTGTTGTTTTTTTTATTTTTTTTCATCAAATCCTCCAAATTATAATTGAAAAAAATTTCAATGTGATTATTCATACTTTTAAATGTTTTAATAAAATTACCTTCAAGTTTGGAGATGCAAATGGCCAATGGGTTCATTTGGCATGATGGTTTGGTTTGGTTTGGGACTATTTTAATTATAAAAAAGATAAAATAAGGTTAAGTTTGGCAATTCTAAAATAATTTATCTTTTTATCTTCTTATCTTTTTTTCATCACATCACTTTTTTATTTTTTTGCACATCTTTTCATAAAAAGACAAAAAGTACACTTATTTAGGTCATCCTAAATAACTCCTAAATTAAAAAGTTAATAAGATAAAATGTCACATCTAAATCATAATCATTTTATTTATTTATTTTCTCATAAAAATAAAAAATAAAAAAGTCAAAAAAATTTATCTCAAACGATACTTTTTAATCCAAGTTAAAATAATTAAAAAGTCAAAAAATTAACCCACGTGCCAAACTACGGCAATATTAGATCATTACAGGGAGTGGTTAATTCAATTCCACTCTCACATTGGTTGGGTCATTAAGAAATACTCAGTTTGGTTTTGCCTTTTAAGTTTTCAAAACTAATTTGATTTTTATTTTTTATTTTTGTGTTTTCTTGTATTTTGTAATTTTTTTTATTACTTTAAGTAAATTTTTTATTTTTAAATGCACATAATATAGATACAAGTATACTGAATAATTACAAAAATATATTAGGCCATGTTTGGTTAATCTTTGGAATCATAATTCCAACACAAAATTTTCAAAACACTTAATAAAACACACAACTCAAAATTATTCAAAACTCAATTCAAAAATTATTTTCAAAACTCATAACTAAACACACAATTCAAAACTCAATTTAAAATTCTTTTCAAAACTTAAAACTCAAAACTCAAAACCAAACTTTTTTCAAAATTCTATTTTAAAAAAAAAATTAAAAAAATATTTTTTATTTTATTTTTTTAAATTATTTTTAGAATCATGATTTGAGTGTGAAATCATATTTTAAGTCATGAGTTTTGCAAAAAAATACTTGCTTGGTTATGAGTTTTGAAAAGAGTATTGGCCACGTTTGTTTGACGGATTAAATTGGATGACATTATTAGTAAGGAGATTATTAATGTGTGGATTGTTAGTGAGGAGATTAGGTGAAAGCATGTTTTAATGATAGTGTTGAAAATTGTTAGTGATGGAATTGTTAAATTATTGTTATAAAAAATCTTTAAAAAATAATTTATATATTAAAAAAAATCTAAAACAAATATATATATATTAAATAAGAGGATGCAATTGCAAAAAAATAAATAAATAAATTGCACTGTTCCGGTCAACCGAACGGACGACCGGATAGACCCAATCCGTTATATTTCATACATTTTTGTGCTGTATTTTTTTAAATATTAAAAAATTGAAAAAGAAAATTTATTTTGAATATATAATTTTTCTTTTAAATATTTTTTATTTTTTATATTAAATATTTTATTTTATTTTATAAAAATATTTTTAAATATTTTAATTTTTTGTTATGTGTTTTGTTACGATTTAAGTATAGAGTTTTGAAAGTAGCGTGGAGTTTCCAGTTATGTGTTTGGTTATTAGTTTTGAAAATAATTTTTAAATTGACTTTTGAGTTATATGTTTGGTTACGATTTGAGTATGGAGTTGTGTTTTGAATTTAAAATATTAAAATTAAAAAAATTAAAATATTTATAAAATAAAAAAATATTTAAAATAAAAAAATAAAAAATTATATATTTAAAATGAAAAAATAAAATTTTCATAAACATCTTTTAATATTTTTAAAAAAATAGATCCATAAAATTAAAATACAACTCATAATTCAAAAACTCAAAACTCAAAATACAACTCAAAACTTTTTTTAAAATTCAAAATTCAAAAATTTCTTTCAAAACTCATAACCAAACAAATTTTTCTCTTTTCAAAACTCAACTCACACTTCCACACTCAAATCACAACTCCATACTCAAATCATAATTCCAAAACGGAACCACACACAACCTTAATTTTTTTTTGTATGTTTTAGTATTTAGTGTTCTTTTAAAAGACTTTTTTATCACTAATAATTTATTTTTCAAGTGCATCTAAATTAAGTAGGTTTAAAAAGTATTAAAAAAATGTTCAAAATATTTAAAATGTACGGTTCAAAAAAAATTTATTTAAAAAGTTCAAAAAAAATAAAAATACACATGTATAAAATATTTTTAAAATTTAAGTTACAAATATAATTTCCTAAAAGTTAAGGAAAGGCACGTGTCCCTCCGCTTAACACTTGTCGAACACTTACTTAAACATGTCTTAGGTCTCGTTTGAGAATAAATTATTTTAATAATTTTTTAACTTTTTATAAAAAGATGTGTAAAAAAATAAAAAGATTAATGTAACGACTTATAGTGCCTTTATGGCTAAAATATGAAATTGCCAAACGAAGCCTTATTTTTTAAAATTTCTACACTCAAATATTCTTTAAAGACACTTTGAAAACACACACATTACAAATTTGAAAAAGTATTTTGAAATCAATGATTTTAAGAAAAAAAACAATATAAAATTTTCATATAGTTGTGTCCAAGCTCTTAGCATAATGCCTTGGTTACTTATTTAGGTTAATTTTATCACCCTTTTTTAAAATTTATTGTCGTTAATTAGCTTGATTGATAATTGTTGACAGGTAGTCAACTATGCAATAAGCATTGTTGATAATGAAATGTATAAAAGAGTTTCACAAAGAAACCCAAATATTATAGATATTATAGATATGAACCATTTGCCTCTATTGTACAGCAGGATTTAATCTCCACAGTTGACCCCAACTACCCTCTGGAATCAAAACACCAAGGTTTACATTATCAATGCCTTAAAAATTTAGTTGGGTTTTCTGCGCATCAAGCTGGGCTTGAACCTGCCACATACTTGCTAGAGAACACTTTGCAGCTCACAAGCCTAACTATTCATCCTCGCACTCCAAAACTCCCTTGGTTCAGCAAAAATAGAAGTGCATAGAGCGTGCGAGGCAGCTGCAAAGAAAACTGTCTTCAGAGCAAAATTAGCCGTACTTGAGTACTTCAATTTATTTATTTAGGACATGAAAAGATAGTTTGATTTTGTGTATGAAACAGATTTTGATAACTTCTCTCCCCTAGGGATCAATTGATCTCTATGATATAGTTCCTACTTAGCTTGTTGGTGCTATGTTCATTGTTGATCACTTGGATTTTTATCATGATCTGCTTCTTCCTATCCATGATACACAATCATTTCCTTTAGTTATATCATTCACTTTCTTCTGAAAACTTCACACAAAAGCTTCTATCGACATAGAAATACAAGTAATATGTGTAAAGTCATAGTCCAAATTTAAAAATATTTAGATGAGCACTGTGGAAACACGAAACTAGTTACACCAAATCCCATCCATATAACTTAGCATGCACCCTACTTAGAAGTTTGTATCATTGGGTATCAGAGTCAGCCATCATACCAAGTATGGAATATAACATAGCTATGTGAGCATGGGATCAGATGGGTGCAGCATTGCAATTTAAGCCGCGGAGGGGACGACTTATAGGCTGCCCGGATTAAGATACCTACCAAAGTGTCAAAACTAGAAAGGAAAGGGCTACCATTGGGTCAAGGGTAAATTACACAGACACCCCTTCTATTTCTCTAAAATCACACTGACACCCCTTTATCACGAAAATCTTGTTGCCCTCCCATCCTTTTAAAATATGTATAACAATTAAGTCCATTTATTAGTAAGCCGTCAGTCACCCAAACAGAAAATGATTTCTTCAACAAAAGAAAGATTTGAAATGCCAAAATTACCCTCTGATCCCTTGCAGCTTCTCTTCCAATCCCTAACCTTACTTTACCTCGCCTTACACATCACCACCATTACAAAACCCAACATCAAATCACAGCCACAACCACACATCACCAACATGACAAAACCCACCATCAAATTAAACAACTATGATACAGAAATTTTGTAGAAGGCAAAAGGGTTTCAAAGAGGGGAAAAGAAAAAAAGAGGTTTCAAACAGAGGCAGAGGATGGGAATGGCAAGAAGGAGGTCATGATTTTCGTCTAAACCTATCTGATACAAAAGCTCTATGAATATATGAATTTACAGAGCTTCAAACACAGTAAGCAAGTCTATATGAATATATAGTAAGCATGCAAACCCAACAACAAAACAACTCCAATCACTGCCTTTGTAATTAGCAACAACCAACCATTCAATTCCATATTACAAAAGGCAAAATCTAATTTCAACAATTAATAAGAGTTTCATCAATTAAAGAGCTTTAAACTAAAACAAATATATGTACGCATATCAAAGCTTCAATAATTAAAAAAAATTTTATTCTACAATATCTAGCTTCAACAGATACAATATTATAGACACAAAATATATGTATATACATCAGTAACAGTTGCAACCTTACTACCCTCCTACACCCAACCCTTCTCCACTTGGTGGCAACCTCAGGCCCCTCACCATTACCCTCTTATGACCACTACAAACCCAAAATCAATCCCCTCCATACTTTGCGTCTCATCCCCTCCATACATAATCAATCACTAATCCAAATCCTCTCCCAAAAGCAATCCCCCCAATACATTGATTCTTATCCCTCTCTCTCTCTCACACACACACACTCCACAAAAAAAATAAAATAAATAAATAATGGAGGAAGAGAGAACAATCATCTATCATCTTTTCTACATTCATGACATGGGGTTGGCTTTGGCTCATCTCCTCTCTTCGACTGTGCTCCATCCAAACTCCTAAATTTCATTGACAAAGGAATCCTGAAAATGAGATTCCTATTCTTTTCCTTTGATTCTTATCATCCGATCTGAACATAGTCTCAAGACTGTCAGTTTCTCATGAACACCGAGTTCTATATCCCAAAAACCCATACATCTATTCTATTATTAAGTGAAGGCCTCAGTTGAAGTGGTGAAGCATTTGCTCTCCTCATGTCACGTGACTGTTTATTATTTTTTTTTAAAAAGGTTACACAGAGGTGGGCAATGCTTGAACCCATGACCATAGGTTTAAGGTAAGAGGACTCATATCACTTAAGCTAAGTAGACAATATAGTATTAATTTCATTATTATTTTCTTTTTTTCTTACTTTTTTGAATTGCACACGCATCGTATGTACCACTCGCTAGTTCTTAAAAAGACCTAGACGAGATTTCTTAAATGTTGACATTATTTGCCATTAATGATAATCCATCCATATTGACATTTTTCAGATTAGGTTTCTTTTACAAATCCCTCAATCACTAGCAACAATACGCAACAATACATTTAGGCCATGTTTGTTAAGGCGGATATGGTCTTAGGGTTGGATTAATCATCTAACAAAATGCATAATCCACGTCTGGCAAAGAAAATTGGAATACGAACTAATAATTCACTCAAACATGATATGCTCCATATGAGGGACTAATGAAACCCAAGTAGAGAGTGGGATACAAAGGGTATAAACACAGCATGTCCACCACACTAACAATATCAATATCCGGTCTTGCATTTCCTTTGAAGTATTTATTGAAAACAAATGAAAAACAAAAGTGATATATCAGTAGATTACGTAAAAATCACATCACTCTTGTGCCTGAATAAGAGTATCCTAGGAAAAACCAAAGTGTCCTTATGTACGCAATTCCTAAAGGAATTCACAACCTTTTACTTGCACAACCAATTGCCAAACTTTGACTTGTTCTATGCTAACACAAATGGACTAAACTAAACATGGAAATTCAACCAGCCAACTTGACAAACTAAAATGGATTAACATCTCGATCTTGAGATCATAACCACAAAAGATAAAAGAAGTCACAAAACAAACTTCTACAACTAAAGCTTCAATCTCAGATGAACTAAAATATTCAATAAGAATGGACAACCTTTTTTCACAATTTAAATGAAGCATATCTCCCAAATATCATTTAATGAAAGGATATGATTGACAAAGATGAAGAAATTATCAACTGTACAGCATCAAAGGAAATATTCACATACTTGCCCTTCTGCCATGCACAACAAGCCCTAAAGACCCAAAATAAAACCTTTTCAACTCTCTTCTAGAATTTCACCCAATAATACACACACACTACGCAAAAACAAAAATCTCAAAGATTAGAGCAACCAACAAAACTTACATAATCTAAGTTCAATTAGAATTTGGAGTACAATTTATACAATACAAAGTAATGATTCCATACTTCTAAATTCTAATCACCACCACCAGGCAATGATATATATATATATACATATATAATCACACAAGTACTAGGAAAACTGTTATAGGCAATACTCTATTTACTAAAGTATCAACTCAATCATACGTGGATGGCAGCTCATCTCTATTATCTATCAAGGAAATATGATTTTGACATAGTGGCCTGCCTCCATCTACTTATATTTCATTCATATTGTCCTCACTTTTTACCTTTACCTTTCCCTTTCCAAATCCCTATCAAAACCCATGATCCAAACACCGGCTAAATACTTGGGGAAACCATTTTGGCACCCCAACAAAATACTTGGGCAAAACCTCTTGAAATTCTTTTAAAAGAAAATGTAATTTATTTACAACATGAAATATTTTCTTGAATTTAAGAAACAAGCACCAAGCATTTTGTTGCATTTGGATATAATAATCGACTCTTCAAATGCTTTTGAAATGGCCAACAACCATCAGAACATCTTTTTTAGGAAGAATTCCTCTACCACACTTCACAAACAAACTAATCTTTAGTATCATATCTTCCATTTCAATTCCTATACTGTATCCCAATCTCTATCTCCCAACTCCAGTTATACTAGCAAACTAAGTACCAAAACAATAGACATCAAATCAAGTTCTAGCCATCAAAACCAATTGCAAGTTTCCTGTCTTCCAGTCAAGTAGCCATCACAAACTAATGCAATTGGATAAAAAGCATAACTCTCATACAAAAAATCAAAAACAATAAAAGAACACTTTGATTGTCAAGTTTGAAATGAACCCACATTCATCCAAAACTAGCTACAACTATTCTGTTTCAATTGTTCAATTACCCTAAAAATCAATTGAGACAAAGCTACAAAAAAGACAACTTACATATAAGAGCTATGCGAACCCAAGTTTGCCAGCATCAGAGAGCTCCACAACACCTGAAAATGCATTTTTCTCTGAATCTGCCAACTATGAACTCTGCAATTCCCTTGGCAGCCCAAAATCTAAGCTTCTGGCGTGGGCATTCTCTTAGCCTTCTTGTTTCCCTTCTCCGATAAAGCCTTCCCAAAGGCCTCCACAATCCGCTCCTGTGATTCGAGAATCATCTCGGTCTGCTTCATCTCCATCTCCCTTCGCATTGCCTCGAATTCCCTCGCCATCTCCATCTTCATCCTCTCCATCCTCACAAACCCATCTCCTAATCCCTTAATCGCCGCCACCATCTCCGCCACCGGGTCCCCCTCTCTCTTCATCCCCACCCCATCACCACCGCCTCTCTTCCCCAACCCTAACCTCTCTGAATACCCATCTCTCACAACCCTAGTAGACACAAAATTAGGGTTGGGGTTAGGGTTATGATAAGATTTTTTCGTCCCAGGAACCACTGTAACACTCGATCGACCGGGAATTTTGATCCTAAACCCGCCGATCCCATTGCTCGTCGACCCATGAACACTCCGATTCTCAGTAACACCACGCTTCACGCTTTGATACAAATCCTCTTCATCATCATCATCTTCATCGATAGAGCTCGAATCAACCATAACAGAGACAGAATTCGGACCCTTTTCCATCAAATCCATGCGATTGAAGTGAACCCAAGAGGAATTGAACCGTTGCCCTTTAGGGGTCATCGCTAGGGCACGCTGAATCTCAGCCCGGTACCGTTTCCGGAGCTTCTCCATCTTGTGGCGGCACTGTACGGAGGTCTTGGGCGATTTTCCGGCGGAGATCGGACATCGGGATGAGAGATCGTCGGCGACCTCTTGCCAGTGAGAGGCTCGAAGATTTCCTCTCTTGAGAGAGTACCATTTATCACGGTAAGCGTCGATCAAGGCCACTGTTTCGTCCGGCGACCAGCACGGCGGAGGGAGCCGCCGTGAGGGGGGTTTTGGTGGGTCCTGAGGAGAAGAAGAGGAGGCGACCATGGTGGTTGGTGGTGGTGGTGGTGGTTTGTGGTGGTGGTAGTGATGACATGTTATTGAATTTTAAAGATAGAAGCCACCGCTTAGGGAGGAGAGGATATCGTGGACGGGGGTGGATTGGGCCGCGCATCCAAACAAGGGGGGTGGTTTGATTGACTGCCCGCCGACTCGAGTGGCGGCGCTGACTCGGTAAGCGGTGGTTCGAGCGGTGGTTCGTTTTACACTTTTTTGACTCGGTTGGATCAGAGATTATTATTATTAATATATACAACTCAAGCGTATAGATTGCTAAAGCTCCATTTTGCACACGTGGACATCACGTGAGAGCTGAGGAGGTGAAAATGGGCTGGGCCGGCCCGGCCCAACACTCTTTTTTTTAATATTTTTATTTTGAGTAAATGCAATTACACTAATTTAGAACTTGTTTGAGATGTGTTATATAAGCACATTTTTTATCTTTTTATTTTCTTTAGATTATATCATTTGTTTATTTTTTTAATATATTTTTTTATAAAAAATTAAAAAATATATTTATTTAGATCATCTATAAATGAGAACATGGCATCTCTTTCTTACTAATATATATTCATTTTTGTTTATTTCAATGTCTATCTATAATTAGCATTAGGCCTCTTTTGGGAACACTTTTTTAGTAATTTTTTGATTTTTTAACTAAAATATGATATAAAAAAACTAGTATGTTTAGGATGATTTTTTGATTTTTTACGAAAAGATGTGCAAAAAGTAGAGACAAAATAGAATCTTTGACTTTTTGATATAAATTGTTGATTTTTTAGTTTTTTTAATAATTTTTTGACTTTTAAACTTAAAAAATGATGTTGCCAAACGAAGCTTTAGTTCTGGTTGCTTTAAATATGCCAAATAAAAAGTTAGTATAATTATATTAAAAGTGTGAGATTAATTATGTTTTTTTTTTTTTAAATTACAATGGAAGTGAACGTAATTTACATTTTTTTTTTTAAAAAAGAAAATCTTTTATTTTTGGGTAAATTGCAAAGAAAATTTATCACTTATACTAATCTTACTAGCAAAAGCTTTTTTTTTTACTTTCTGGCTAAAATTCACAAAAAGGTAAAATAGACTAAAATGGCTAATAAGATTAAATGTCATATCAAATCCATAATCATGTTACTTTTTCTCTCACAAATATCATATCCAACTATAGAAAAATCCAACTCTTTCCAAATGTAAAAATTTGAACCTACTAAAATAGTCAAAAACTAAAATAACCTACTAAAATAACAACTTTTCAAACACCTACTGAATTTCTAGTTTCTAATTATTGAACGTTTTAATATTTTTTGTAATAACTTATCTTTTAGTTAATTTTGTCAGCTTCCTAGCTTCAACCTTATTTGTTGTTGTATATATAAAGTATGAACATAATTTATCTTAAATTTATATTAAGTTATACAAATTGATTTGTATAACTTATTAAAACACTTTCAATTCTTGGTTTATGCCTGGAGATTCCTATATTTTAATATTCTCAGTCTAACCATTATAAGTATTTTGAGACACAAAACGAAGTACACTTGGCCCAAATATATACTTAATAAAATTAAATCACAATTTTAATATCATTGATCAGTCAATTGGGTAAAATGCCATGCCACTCTATCATTTGATCTTGATAATCATAATTGAGTTACAAAATCATTCGTTTTAGGAAAACAAAAAGCACAAATAGGAGTTCATTTATTATGCATTTTGATGCAATAGTGGTTCAAGATGATAATTTCTTCATGGCCTCTCCAAAAGTTGGATTGGTTGTGCAGTATCCCCCATCGACCACAAGGTTCAAACCGCTCACATATTTGGATTCATCACTTGCAAGGTACAACGCTGCCTCTGCCACATCTTCACTCTCGAGCATCGCCTCCTTTAAATTCGCTGTCTCGGAAAACACCGCCTCTGCCTTCTGCTTCTCCCATCCTGGTGTCATAGGAAAAATGATTTACAAACATAAAGTTTATATAGAAAACATATTCAAAAATGAGGTGTTAATGACATTTTTAAAATTATGAAAATAATAATAAGTGTTTCGATAACTCCAAGGGGTTTGGATTGGAGGTTGGAGAAAGCTTTTATTTTTATATATCATTTCCTCTTAGTACGCACATCTTTTTTTTATTTAAAAATCAACTTCTGAATAAAACTATTTAATTTGAAAATCACCTTATGAATAAAACTATTTAGTTCGTCTGTATATTTGGTTTGGGAGTTGATTTTCACATCAAATAGTTTTGTTGGAAAATTAACTTCTGAATCAAAAAAATCAAAAAATTAAGAGCGTGAACTAAGATAATGTGGTGAGTAGAAATACAAACTCTCGATGGTCAGTCATTTGGCCCTTGGTGTGTCAAGAAGCATAAGTTTAAAGTTTGATTTTCATTGAATACTATCAATCCCTTTGGGGCCATGCCATCGTGCATAGTTTAAGATTTGCCTAACTGGTATGAAAAGGGTCTTGGGAATAGTAAGGGATATTCAATTATCAAAAAAAATATGCGTTTTGATGAAAACAAAATGACTACAAAACATTACACCAATCTGTACAAAAAATTTTGTTTGTATATCCTTACCACATGCCATATTGTTTAACATCATTGGAGTGGCCACAGCAAAAGGAGAGATGCAATTGACTCTAATCCCATACTGGCCCAACTCGACACACAAGTTCTTAGTAAGGCCTACAATGGCATGTTTTGAAGCCGTGTAGGCATGTGCCGCCAAACAACCAGAAATCACAGAAGATATGCTTGAAGTGAACAAAATGGTGCCTTTCTTGGCCGGAATCATAACCCGAGCAGCGTGTTTGGCTCCCAAGAAAGCGCCAAAGACATTCACATCGAACACCCTCTTGAAATCTTCACCATCCGCTTCAATGATTCTCATATCACATTTTCCAGGAATGCTAGCATACCAGCATTGTTGAACATTATGTCAAGCTTGCCATGCTTCGTGATAGCGATGTCTACAGCATTTTGGATGTCGGATTCATTGGTAACATCACAATGAACGAAGGAAACCGATTCCTGTGAGTTAATGTCTGCACAAAGGGAGTGCCCAAGGTCATCTTGGACATCGGCAACAATCACTTTTGCACCATGTCTTACAAAAAGCCTTGTAGTAGTCTCGCCAATGCCGCTAGCTCCACCAGTAATTACGGCAACCTTACCTTGTAGCCTGCAACGTTATAGTAAAGATACGTGCACAGAATTCATTCACATAAAAAATATTTATAAATTATAAAATTCATACATAGAAAAATACTCACAAACATAATGTGTAGCTAAAATTTAATTTTCAGAAGGTAAGGCACACTTAAAATGAATTTCTTGGAAAATACTTGTTTTTCCCCCAAAATTGAGAATGTAGACAAATTTTGAAATGGTTTGATCATTGTTCAATCTGTTAAGACAAATTAAATTATCTTTACTGATCAAAAAGTCAAAATAATCAAAATTTTCAATAATGGAAGATCCCACCAAAATCATGGATGAGAGTTAACCCATTTCAAAAGATAATGAAAACAAATTAATTTGATCTTTGTTCGAAATCAAGTGCTTGAAAAAGAGATTAATTTAAATTTCGTTTAACATCAAATTTTTTAAGCTCTCAATCAAATATTTCTTTTTCAGACTCATTTACTGCTCCAATAATTCTGAGGCAATATATAAATGTCAGTAGAGTGAAATTTTAGAACTGAATTAATATAATGAAATCGATCCGTAATAACAATTCAATTTTACTAATCTATTAGTATCTTATTGTATGACAAATAATTCAATCAAACTTTTTCGATCTTTTTTAGTTCAAACACTTGAAGAAAAATGCATCAAGTGATTCAAAGTTCCACAATTTTTTATTTTTATTTTTATTTTTTTGGGGCATAGGTAGATAGAGGCAACATAAATCAAACGTTGGGAGCAAGAAATTTTAGCGTACCTTTGGGCAGAGCCGCCTTTCATCATCTTCAGGTGGTGGTTATTGTCTGATGAATGAGGGCCTTCTTGGGATGGTAACCTTGTATATATAGAATAATAAATTACACTTACCTCTCTTGGTTTAGAAAAATTATAATTAATTTTATAATTTTAATATAATTATGTTAGTTTCTTTTAAAATTTTAATTCAAATAATATTTAGAAAAAAATTTCATCAGTAATTCATGAGTCATATATATCAAAAAGGGCAAATTACAAACACCTCCCTCGAGATTTGGTAAAAATACAGATTTTCCCCTGAAGTTTGAGAAATTACATCCCACCCCTGAGGTTTATATTTTCATAACAAATTGTCCCCTGAGGTTTTTACTTTCATACAGATTTCCCTCTAATTTCCCCTAATTTGTTATGAAAATTTGACCTTCAGGGGGCAATTTGTAATTTCTCAAACCTCAGGAAAAAATCTGTATTTTCACCAAATCTCGAGGGGGTGTTTGTAATTTGCCGATATTATTGTCAAATGTATGTTATATTTCTTTATTTCAATATCTACCCATCATTTGTATTAGTTTTGATCTTTTAAATCTTACTAAAAAGATATGTGTAATTATGTCAAATTCATAAACTTAATTATATTTTTTTTAAATTTCAATCTTAAATTTCAAAGGAAGTTAGCCTCCGTTTGGGAAGTGGGTTGGCTTTTTGGCTTTTTGACTTTTTTGGCTATTTTAGCCTGGGCTAAAAAGCTTGGTTTGGGAAGGGCTTTTTGGCTTTTTGGCTTTTTTGGCTTTTTTTGTGAGAGAAGAATGTAATGATTATGGGTTGGATGTGATGTTTTGTTTGTTATGGCTAAAATAGCCTATTTTGTTTTTTGTGGCTAAAATAGCCAAAAAAACCTGAAAACCATCTTGCCAAACAGAGGCTTAGTGTAATTTACTCAATAATAAATTAAGGGCAAGAAAAATCAACGTTGCCTATATTGAAATTTTTTGAATAATTTGTCACTAGTTTAATGTTGTTTTATTATTATTATTATTATTATTATTATTATTATTATTATCTAATAAAAAAAAAACTTTTAAAATATGAGTGAAAAACTCCAACAAATACACTGAGAAGGGAGATGTTGCCATGTGCAAGTGCAAAAGAAAGGTTGCTTATGGTGTTAGCGATTGACACCACTATCGGTGAGTCATGAAATATAAAAAAAATTAAAAATTAAAAGATAAGAAATCAAACGCACACAAAATACAATAATTTATATGATTCCTCCTAAAATTAGGACCACAAGATACAATTTTTCACTATTATAGAATTATAACATACAGTCTTTATAAACATAACTCACATTTTAATTAATTTTAAATTATGTCATAAACATTACTTTTTGAAAGTAAAAACAAGCATTTTTAATAGGGAGACACTTCTCTTTAGTCTATTGTGTGAATTGGAATATATTGTTGGACTTGTGAAATTCATTACCGGTTCTATTTCGATAATTCAAACCGTTCAGTGTGTAAAATTTGTCGAATATATCATGTCTGTAAAAAATCACTTTGATCGGATATTGATAACCCCTTAATCGAAAAATATTTTTGTCAATTGTAAATATGATTTTAAAAATAATTGTTAACAAAAATATATTCCGATCAAAAAATTATTGATATCCGTTCAACATAATTTTTTATAAGTATAAAATACTTAACGAACTCTATATATTAAACTGTTGGAATTATTAAAAATAACCCGTGATAAATTCAAGAGTCTAATAATACACTTCTATCTACACCGTGAAGAGAAGAAGCCTCTTCCTTCTAAATATTTTCCGACAAACCCAGAGTCAATTTAGCCAGCCGAGAGAGACAGCTGGTAGAAGATAAGATATAACAGATAGCGGACAGACAGCTACACAGTCAAATCCGATTGGCCTCCACTTTCTTTACTTTTCTTCTTTCTTTCAACTACTAGTGCACCGTGCTATACAAGAAATGAAACTACTTATATAATTTATGGAAAATTACAACAATAATAAAAAAAAAATCTTGAATTTGACTATTATAATAAAATAAATGAATTTTGTATTTTAGATTTAAAGATTTAAATTTTAAATCCTTTATGTTTTTATAATCTAAATTATTTTTCTAATTTTGTTAAGTAAAAGCGATGAAAAAATGATATTTTAAACATTTTATATATGCATATGTACGGGAAGCAAATATTCCGACAAGTCCGTACTCCTTTCTTCCAAGTTCCGTTTATGTCCGATCACCTGCGCGCAAAGAATGGTGAGCTACCCGGCGGTGTGTGGCCGGAAAAACCCTCCGACGATTAAGTTAGCATACACCTTAGGATAGAGAGAGAGAGAGAGGGGGGTGTTTTAGTGTAAGAAAATCCTTACAAAGTGTTCATCCTCTGGTATGGGGGGCGCAGACATGCTTATATACCCTCTGTGCCGCATATCTACTCCCAGTCATCTCCTGACACTGTCACGACCCAAACCCGGCCCTATGGGTTTAGCACCGTAACCGGCCAGTAATCTGAGATTACCGAAGGCCTGCTTAACAGTAATACAGTAAAACAGAGTACAGGGCCTGACGGAAGCCAATACAGTAAATAAATAGTGTCCATTGAGCTGTGACAGTCTGTATGCAAAAAGGCTTTTCATACATTTATACAAAAACAGTATACACAATATTTACATTTATTCAGACTAGGGACCCGACCTAGATAACAGTACAGTAACACTCGGTCTATACAGAGCAGTAAAACAGTACAAAACAGTACAGAAGGGGGGGAAAACAAACAAAACCCCCCCCAAGCCATAGCATGGCAACTAGGAACCTCGCAGTGAGGCACAAGAGGCACAAAGGCTGGCTTGACAAAACTGGAGTAACCCTGACGCCTCTAGCTGCGGTCTGGTGCCTGAACACCTACATATATATATGAGCAGTGAGCTAAAGCCCAGCGAATAACATAAAGCGTAAAGAGGTTTAGAATGAATGTCCTTACAGTAATGAAAACAGTTCAATTCAATCAGTATTTCAGTTGTTCAGTACAGTAAACAGTCATATGTGGTACATCCATTAGCATAACAGTAACAGTAGGTCTTGAAAGACCGAACAGTAATGATGGCCATCAGTCAGTAAACACTAGTGGTTCCACGAGGGAACCGACAGAGAATTCTGTCGCAGTAACAGTAACAGTAAACAGTAAGTACTAAAGATGCCACAGTACAGTTCAGAAATAAAGGACATACATTCATTCAGTAAACAATACCAGTTCAGTAAACAGTTCAGTTCAGTATTCAAAAGATATCAGTTGAACATATCTTTACACAATTGTTACTCACAGAGTTCTGGGCTACAGTATGCTAGAGCGTGTCTCCCCAGTCGCCAACCCTACACAGTCA